>QVTF01023995.1:7500-32500 GCA_003573665.1 Oxygymnocypris stewartii | reverse complement strand
TATAGCACATTTCACAACTCGTAGCAAAGCTGCTTTACATAAAATTAAAGATTCTATATTATATTTAATAATAGCTTATGACTATGTCAAGCTGCTGTACATACGGTAAAAATCAGTTAATGACGTAATCAAACAAACGATGAACACTATTAACAGCAATAATAAAAAAACATGTCTGAATTCATAAAACATTAACACTTTAATAATTGATAAGCAGTAAATACACAATAAAGCATTTTACAATAATATTAAATATTTTCTGTGTTGTCTGGTTATTTTTTATGGATTTCTGATGTAATGCAAATGTGGTGGTGATCAAACGAAGGCATACAATATTGAAAATTGCTTATTTTTTGACATGCAATGTGCTTTACAGTCAAGGTTTACCGTTAAAATTCAAGCATAAAAGAACATGTGTATGATATTTCATATGTCCTCGGAACAGATTTCTGTATGTGTATTTGTGTATAAAGTTTTGAAAATGTGTGCAAGCTATAAAGCTAATAATAAACAGCCTTTAAAATGAGCCTGGCTGGGATCCGCTGTGTGGTCATGAAATATCATTCATTCCATCCTATTTCAAGGTCCATTTATGATTCAGACAGCAGAAATTCTGTGGACCATTACCTCAGCAGAGCTAATGAAATATGAGCGCGGTTTGTGATTGACTTAATTACTGACTCAATCTGCCTCGTCAGCGTCCTGTAATCGGTGTTCTCCAGCATGCTCGCGCGCTTTGAAACGGGCCACAGATCGAGACGAGACGTCTGTGGTTTGGCTGATTGCATGCTCTTAATATCAATAACCGGGACACAGATCAACTCGCTGGAAAACACATGAAAACAATGGACTGATCATGCAATAATAGCCCCATGCACAATCCGTACGAGAGACTCTGTGTTTGACTTCATCACGCTCTCGGTTTCGAAACACATTTAACACAAAGTCATTACTTTGGTTTTCTTGAATATGCAACGTTTGGTGTTTCAGCACCTCTAACAGCAACAGTAATCAAACCACCGGCTGGACACTTCAGTTATTAGACTGGACATCGAGATAGCACCGCCTCCTTTAGCTGCATGCAAATTAAGACACGATTGAAAGCAACAGAAATCAGTATGATCTAGTCTGAACTAAAACTATGTTGTTCTTTCCGCTGGCAGAGCTCTATAATCGCACTTCTGTCATGATATAAATCGTGTCTAGTGTGCCAAAAACCCACCGGCTACACCCAGTGATTTCCTAACCCGAGCACCAAGCTCTCGTAACATCAGAACACAGGCCAGTGCTGGACAGTCTCAGGTTCGGGCCGCAGAGGTTCGAGGGTGGGACACATCGAGCCAGACGACCCTGAAACATGGACTCGAGGAAACATCCGGCCTCTCCCGAGGATAATGCAACTACGTGCAGCGCTCCATAAACACAGCAATACATCTGCATGATCTTATCAGAGCCGTGCTGAAGATCTGGGCCGCTTACAATTATTCCCATCAAACACACCGCCTCGCTTTCAACTCGGCATGACAGGTAATGCAGTTCTTCTGTAGGGTCACATTTACTGTAAAAAAAAATGTACATTTTACGGTAAAAACAATAGCTGTGGTTGCCAGAATTTTACTGTAAAAAATTGCCAGTCAATGGGACAGTCACAAGCCTCCCGGTTTTCATCCAAAATATCTCTAATTGTGTTCCGAGGACGAACGAAGCTTTTATGGGTTTGGAATGACATGGAGGTAAGTGACTAATGACTAAATTTGCATTTTGGGGTGGAGTATCCCTTTAATGTCATTAACTGATATAATGTTAATATACTAACCTATTGAATCTGTTTTTGTAGCTTTGTAATCCACTGATAACCACCTAAAGCAGGTGTTGATGAGAGTCACGTGATGAACCAAAACCCATCACAAGCTGCTTTTAAATATTAATAAATATTTGCACGAACACTAAACACCATCATGGTGACACTCAATAAACTGAAATACATATGTACAACACTGATGAGACAAAACTAAGAAACAGTTATTTGAACAACAACAAAAAAACATCAAGTTTGAAATGTCGTCAGACTCGGACCAGTCCGGCCCGTCTGTGCTGAGGTTTGACCCAGGAATCATTAGGGTTTTACACTAACAGTGTCACTACTACATCATTATGTGGAAAACAGGCCTGATGACCTTTCAAGAGTAGCAGGCGTGATCAAAATCATAATTATTTTATTATATTTCAGTCTATGTTTAGTGTTTGATTCTTTGGAGGGCTCTTAACAGATTAAAATATACATGTTTTTCCCTATCCACTGTCCTCTACACACACCGTACTCTGCACTCACACCGTACTCTGCACTCACACCGTACTCTGCACTCACACCGTACTCTGCACTCACACCGTCCTCTGCACTCACACCGTCCCTCACACCGTACTCTGCACTCACACCGTACTCTGCACTCACACCGTCCTCTGCACTCACACCGTCCTCTGCACTCACACCGTCCTCTGCACTCACACCGTCTCTGCACTCACACCGTACTCTGCACTCACACCGTACTCTGCACTCACACCGTACTCTGCACTCACACCGTACTCTGCACTCACACCGTCCTCTGCACTCACACCGTCCTCTGCACTCACACCGTCCTCTGCACTCACACCGTCCTCTGCACTCACACCGTACTCTGCACTCACACCGTACTCTGCACTCACACCGTACTCTGCACTCACACCGTACTCTGCACTCACACCGTACTCTGCACTCACACCGTACTCTGCACTCACACCGTACTCTGCACACACCGTACTCTGCACTCACACCGTACTCTGCACTCACACACACGTACTCTGCACTCACACCGTACTCTGCACTCACACCGTACTCTGCACTCACACCGTACTCTACACACACCGTACTCACCTCACACCGTACTCTGCACACACCGTACTCTGCACACACCGTACTCTGCACACACCGTACTCTGCACACACCGTACTCTGCACACACCGTACTCTGCACACACCGTACTCTGCACACACCGTACTCTGCACACACCGTACTCTGCACACACCGTACTCTGCACACACCGTACTCTGCACACACCGTACTCTGCACACACCGTACTCTGCACACACCGTACTCTGCACACACGTACTCTGCACACACCGTACTCTGCACACACCGTACTCTGCACACACCGTACTCTGCACACACCGTACTCTGCACACACCGTACTCTACACTCACACTGTCCTCTGCACACACTGTCCTCTGCACACACTGTACTCTACACTCACACTGTCCTCTACACACACTGTCCTCTGCACACACTGTACTCTGCACACACTGTACTCTGCACACACTGTACTCTGCACACACTGTACTCTGCACACACTGTACTCTGCACACACTGTACTCTGCACACACTGTACTCTGCACACACTGTACTCTGCACACACTGTACTCTGCACACACACTGTCCTCTACACTCACACTGTCCTCTACACTCACACTGTCCTCTACACTCACACTGTCCTCTACACTCACACTGTCCTCTACACTCACACTGTCCTCTACACACACCGTCCTCTACACACACCGTCCTCTACACACACCGTCCTCTACACACACCGTCCTCTACACTCACACTGTACTCTACACTCACACTGTACTCTACACTCACACCGTACTCCACACACTGTACTCTACACTCACACTGTACTCTACACTCACACTGTACTCTACACTCACACCGTACTCTACACTCACACCGTACTCTACACTCACACCGTATTCTACACACACCGTACTCTACACTCACACCGTACTCTACACACACCGTACTCTACACACACACTGTACTCTACACACACACTGTACTCTACACACACACTGTACTCTACACACACACTGTACTCCATGCACTGTCCTCTACAAACACTACCAAGTTCACAATAGTTTTTTTTCAGAAATAAGTCTTTTCTGCTCACCAAAGCTGCATTTATTTGATAAACAATACAGTAAAAGCAGTAAAATATTGCAATTTAAAACAGATGTTTTCAATGTGAATATGTGTTAAAATGTAATTTATTTATGTGATGCGCAGCTGTATTTTCAGCATCATTACTCCAGTCTTCAGTGTCACATGATCTTCAGAAATCATAATAATATACCGATTTGCTGCTCAAGAAACATTTCTGATTATTATCAATGTTGAAAACTTGAACATTGTATTTTCCAGGATTCACAAATGAATAGAAAGTTCAAATCAACAGCATTTATTGGAAACATCTCTTCCATCTTTATTTGACACTCTAACACTAGCTATCTCTATTCTAATTCTATTCTTTAAAAAAACTAACACTAACACTAGCTTTTCTAATCTTTTTTATTATATCTATTTGTTTTCTTTTTATTTATTATACAATTAACAAAAGTAAAAAAGGCCTCTAACACTAGCTTGCTCTATTATTTTTCTATTTTATCGGTTTTCTTTTTATTCATTATATAGTTTTTAAAAAACTTGCTACGTGTTCTGTGTTAAGCTAACTGAGACTTGTTATAGCACTTGTGCATCATTGCTCTTTTGTTGGTTTTGATTGCTTCTATTGTCCTCATTTATAAGTCGCTTTGGATAAAAGCATCTGCTAAATTACTAAATGTAAATAGAAATATTTGGTAACATTATATAATATTTGGTCTTTACTGATACATTTGACCCAGTTAATAAATCCTTGCTGAGTAAAAGCACTTTTATTTTTATTTTATTTACTCTCCATTTCCACAAATATATATATATATTGGGCTGCACAACTGTTTTTAACATTGATAATAATCAGAAATATTTATTGAGCAGAAAATCAGCATCTTAGTAGTGTAGTGTAAAGTCTTAAAGCGTAAGCGATTGTCTCAAAGCAAAATTGGCAGCATCCAGGTTACACATGTGCCAGCCAAGCAGCTGCCATAGAGATGAATGGTAATGCTAATGGACAGCATTCTCCAGCTATAAACAGATGCCTGACCTTGGTCCTGAGTTCAGCAGAAACACTGAATTAACTCATTTAGAGGCCACCTCTCACACACACACACACACACATAGTGATGCCAAATCACTGATGTCAGCTGAAATGATGAGACTGCTATAATGTACAGTCATTGAACACAGCGTATGATGATGATGATATGTGTGTGTGCCTCTCTGATGACAATCATGCCATTCACATTCTCCTTGCCTGACCTGTATAGAAAACATACGTTTGAAATCACCACCCGCTCCAGGGGGTTACGCCTATAGCCAGGGATGCATTTGCTTCGAGACAGAAATACAGGAACATTTTGACAAAGTAGGTAAATCCTGACCACCCACTCGGTGTCTAGAGCAGCCCTACGTTATTCATTGACTCAGGGAAAAAGCTTCAAAATATATGTCCTCTCAGCATGATTTCATAACTTACAGTCACACCGCAAGCGGTCTGAAGCACTCGTGAATGTACCACGAGTCACCGTCGGCGGCTCCTCAGCTCTGTAAATACAGCCTTTACTCACAGTCAAAAATCCCCACTGCTCTGACCTCCACCGATTTACACCAACATCAAACGCATGCATGTGCCAGCAGCATGACATGTGCCCTCATTTGACTTGTGACTGGTGCAGCGTTGCACCAAAACAGAGCAGCTTCAATAAGAGTACTAAGACTAAACATTCCCAGAATGCTTTCGTGTTCCCTTCGACCGGAAACCTACTGGACGGCTGCGGTGCGTGTGTGCAGCCAGAACCAAGAACAACAGCGGAGCTCTTTTACTCTCCAAACCCTCTCACAGACTGACCGATCGGCCACCCAGGAGGCGGCGCAGGACCTGCCAGCCGTGTTTATAAGCCAGGGTTGGATTATGAGCCGTGCGGTGGGGTCTGTCTCATTAACATTTGCCTCTCGATGAGAATGTGGAGCGCCATCATAACAAGAGTTTATTATTACCAGTGCCTGAGGATAGTCAAGCTCAGGTGTGTCCTCCATAAACACTTTCACATTCTCACTCAACGGCATTGTGATATACAAACAAGAGCTGCACATTTAACACGCTAATGTAGTGTGATAAAATATTTAAAAATAAATAATGACTTCCACATAATGAGCTTGAAGCACTGCCTTCTTCTATATAGCACTTACTAAGCGTAAAATGTTGGCTAATGTCTTTGAATCATGTTCACAGGGGCTTCTCTCAGCAAATATTGATTACTGTGATGAAGTAATCAGCATATCATGCAATTTACTCCATAAAAATGGTAATATATCGGCAGCCCTGATGCAACAGCGCAGCAGTGAAGAGATATTTTGTAGCCCAAACCGTAAGTTCACATCACCCTGATTCCCTCGACAAAAACCCAACAAGATATTTCCATTGGCTTTATGCATTTTGAAGCCTGGGAGCAAAAGTAAGTAGTCATTGGCTATAAATGAAATACACCATGGTCACGTGACTTCACCGTCACCAACATTAAGCTTCAACAACACTAATATATATTATGTCCTAGAAGAAAATGTGCAATAGACCTTATTTCATGCATTTAACCAAAAACATATTTTTGTTAAATTATGTTTTATATTAAATTATTTATAAAAATGTTGTTACTATTAAATTTTTTGAATTATTTTATTTACTTTTACTTGTATTCCTAATCTACATAATTGTATTGCATTCTGTGCAGAGCGTCACATCAAGCAATGTCCTATGGTTGTGTATGTGACCAATAAAACTTGAAACTTAACTTATGAATGACGGAACTGGAAATGCAAAAATGTGTTAATATTGTTGCTAATTTGTTTCTGTTTGTTGGCCAACGAAAATATGTCATCCCTGCAGCACTCCACAGTCACAGTACTGAAATGATTCCTCTCTTGCGTCCTAACAGAAACCACACATTTACAAACACATGCATGCATCCTTGAAATCTGGACTCGGCTGGTAGTTGAGCCAAAAGGCACAAAGACCTGCTCTCAGTCTGCACTGGCTCTCCTCTCCTGCGGACCTCGCTTGAGTCGCAGCCAATCATAACGGTTGTCCGGAGCCAAAGGTGTCCACCAGGGCTTTGCTCTGGGCCCGCTGCTGATTTCACATGCAAGGTGAATGGGACGCACGCTTGTGGGCCGGGTTGAACCGAGCACATCCTCTCTGCGGTGGCCCTCGGTTACACCGTCAAACCTCCTTTTCGCCACAGGTCGAGCAGAAGGGGGCGAGCGCGCCGTAGCATGCTAACGTGCAATGGGAAGGGTTCACATGCGGAAGGAGCTCGCCGCTGAGCTGTGCTGAGAGTGTATTAGCAAGACTTGGCAGCGGCTCTCTGGCACGGCTCAAAACGAATGACCTTCCAGAGCCCTCGCCGGCATGCCAGCCCTGATCTACTGGGCAAGGACACTTGGCCGGGGCTCTGTGTGAAGGCGTTCACATACACACAGTTTCAACACAAACCTCTCCACACATTCTGCTGACACACAGAGACGGCTGGCCTCATGCTTTCATAGCTATCCTGAAAGCTTCCAGCACAAGATCCTTGGCGTTTCTCTCAATGACCTCTTCCTCCGCGCAAGGTTAACAATCACAGAAGATGCATGAAAAGATTATCCCTTCATGACCACAGCAGCGGTCCCTCCTCAAACATCAATCTGACATCACTCGGTCCTGCAGTACCATCCATTTGTGGCCTGGAAGGAAACACATTAAAAGCCTCAAATGAAAGCTTGTGTTACTAATATCCGTCAGGCGCACAGGTTCAGCTCTGGGTCATGTCTCTGATTACCCAATAGGACAAGACGAATAGCGGAGGCCTAAAGGACATGAGACGCTGCCCTGGTGCTCGTGCTTTTAAGCAGCACTCAACAACCTCAAAGAAAACATTGGAGAATTAAATTTATTGACATTCTCATGAAGTTTGAATTGAAAACTGCTTATGGACACTATGATTCTATTCCATTCCCCATGTTGTGCTCATGTTTTTCATCATAAAAGCAATTGTGCAAACGGTCGTAAACACTTCGATGCTGGATATTTTAATATAGTCACAATTTGTCAAGATAAGGTCTCTTTGAGGTAAGGACATTTCAGAACGGTTATCAAGATTCAATATTCACATTTACTGACAGCAGGTCATCACATCTGAACAATAAAAGCATGTGCGGGATGGCGGCGATGGAAATGAAAGGTGATTGAGACCACAGGTGAACGTGCTGATCTTCACATACACGTCCAGAGTGTGCTAAATTGAGCTGTATTGGCATTATCCCTCGACAGAGCACACGGTCAGTACTAGGCCCGGCGGAGCTCCAGTGATTGATTTGACATGACCACGTAATACATCCTGAGTAACTCTGACAATGCATTAAATAAATGCAATAATAATATCATCAGCAACATGTCGCAAACCTTATTTTTGAGAATAGGGGTGACCAAAACTTGATATCACTACATAAGTCATTTTATTTCATGATCCGTCATAGCTTAGCTATTTTTCCTGAGGAAAAAAGCTTGTTACAAATATATTTAAAACTACATATTAAACACACCCACAGACAGATATGAAATGCAACAGAAATGTATCAAACAAAAAATATAACACTGCATAATCATTACTGTATAAATGAAATCCTGATTAAAGCAACTAAAGTTATTCAGTCAAAAGCAGTGAGTGATTTTCTCTTTGTCGTGTGGTGTTATAATGACACAGACGGCAGCAGGTTTATTAGGCTACTATCGCTTTAAGACCGGTACAATATACTGACACACATCCAATATTTTCTGTTTATGTATTTGAGACATTAAGGATATTCGCTAAAACATTTTGAGTATTATTGTATTAATGACAATTTGATTTAGGCTGTTAAAAGTCATGGATTATGTGACATGACAAGCAGGCTGTACATGTTTTTTTTAAACATGTAACCACTCTGTTTCTCGATTTCATTTTAGCCCTGATTTTCCATTCGCCGACAGTTAATGGAGACCACCGATGAAATCGACAGATAGCTTAGGTTAGCGGTGACCGCTGTGTGTGAATGTTCATGACGCGATGTGAATTTGTAGTACACGGGGTAAACAACTGATCTGTCAAGCAGATGAACCAGCACTAGCCCAATGAGGGACGAGACACGTAAAATCTGTCAAGTGTGTCCAAATATAGTTGTGTGCATAAGCCCTCGTCTCAGGAAATATATGTATTTATTTACATGCATTCTTTGGTGTTTTGGTAAGTTTGAGTTGAAATTAAAGTTTGAGCTTTTTCCAGCATGACTGAATGCTTTTAGGATCCGTCTTTTCACATGATTGAGGGACTCAAACACAACTATGAAGATGATAGTTGGTGGAAATTGTTGGGCAGTAAAAGTTTTTAGTCTAGTCAACCCAGTTACTTTAACCCAAGAAACTCCTGCTAGATGCACAATTAGATCTGACAAGTTTAGACCAGACGCTTCTGTTCTGATGCGCTGAAGTCATACAGCATTCATGTATTCCCGCCAGCAGAGGACAGAGATGTATCTGTGCTACGATCATCGCATGCAGGAGGAGCTGCTTAAGCAAGAGAGACGTTCAGAGCGGTTGTAAACAGCATTGAAACCAAGCTGATCTGCTATCATGTCAAAATACCACAGTCACCAACTACGCTCATGAAACCATCATGCTGTTTACTGAAATGAGCTGTGAAAATCATCTGTGAGTGTGGACGGTATAACCTCAGGCTGAGCTCATGGGCGCGCGGATGAGAGAGAGACAGAAGTCACCTGGAGCAAACGTGATCTGGTGCACTCGCATTACATGATGGTGTTTTCACACAGTCCTCGTGTCTCACGCATCAGTCTCAGTCTGTAAACGACTGAAGTGTGACACAGCTCATAAAGACTGTGGAGAAACACCAGCAGACTCATGAAGAGAGGCGGATGAAACTGAGCACTGTGAGATAAAGCTACTGACACTGACACTACTTCCAAAACACTGCGTGTCTAACCTTACAAACACCAAAAACATACCCTGGCCATCATCATACAGTGACGTATCGCATGCTGCTGCTGCTGCTGCTTTGAGTTAGGAGAGACCGGGGCTAGTTGTCACATTATTTATCTCAGGCTAGGTTTATTTTCTGTACAGACACAAACCTTAAAGTCTCAACTAACTATCATCAATAACAAAATGTACATTGTGTTTTAAAATTTGCCTGATTTTAGTTGTATTGTACAGCACTTTGGGTCAAACGGGAGTTGTGTTGAAAGTCCTTTCTGCTCATTTTACACAAATCAGACTAAAATATCAAGTTGTTTTGGCCAGCAAATATTGTAATACCTGGTATAAATGCATAAGTTGAAACGCATTTGACTTACCCTAATACAAATGTGACAACATGCCCCAACCTGAAATCTGTTTTAGATCTGCCTTCGCTATCCAGCGGCTCGTGTTAATGTATGTCAGTGTGTTTTACGGTGTTCACTTGTTCAACAGATATGATTAAATCTTGGTTCAGAGGACAGAGCTCACAAAACGGTTCTGATTTAAGATGGTTTTGAACTGCTTTAGCATTTATTTGTGAAGGTCAGTGTTATGCTATACATGACCTTTGAAACTTTGAATCAATCTGAGAATGATATCAGTCGATGGCATGAAGATGTTATGCGAATGCTGCAGTTGGAGTGCACTGATGTACTGTATTTACATGCATGTACAGTAAATACTGGGTGGCAAAGAGCGTTATTGACACACTGTAAAAACAATTCTGTAAAATCTACGGTAAAAAAACAGCAGCTGTTTGCCAGAATTCTACCATAAAAAAATACGGTAGCAACATTTTAGGTTTACAGTTAAATACCGTAATTTCATTAACTGATATAATGTTAATATACCAACTTATTCAAGTAGTGAAATCTGTTTTGTAGCTTTATAATACGCCGATAACCTCCAAAAGCATGAGAGTCACATGATGAACCAAAGCCCATCACAAGCTGCTTTTAAATTAGGGGTCGACCGATATGTGTTTTTCAGGGCCGATACCGATTACCGATTATTACAGATCAAGTAGACCGAGAACCGATATTTTGAACCGATATACGTGTCTGGTGTAAAAATGAAAATGAATGCCAAAAATAATAATAATAACAAGAGCTCTGACAAAAAACGTTCTTTAAATGCTTTTAAACATGTCTTTAATTCTGAAAACTGTTAATAACAACAACATTAAATAAACAGTAATATTAATAATAACATAAGTGCAGGGATCACCCAGAAGCATTCTGTAAACATTTTGTAAAACTTAAAGTAAACGTATTTAGCGTATTGTGTGATTATTCTCAACAAAAGTTGTAATAATTGTTGTAGTTGTATTACGTATACAGTAATATATTCGACTAAACCGAACTTATATTTTGACAGGTTGCCATGAGGAACTTTTAGGTTTCTGTAGCCTATGTATATATGATATGACGATCGTTTTACTCAAATGAAACGGTCAAATGCTCATGAAGTGACTCTCCGAGCAGTTCTGGGGATGTTGTTCATGTATTTATGTCCTCATTTAGTGAGACGGCAGACGCTGAAGTCACTGCGAGCATCACACGCTCTGAATGAAATGAAACCGCACGTCTGTGTCATTCATTAACAGAGATGCAGAACATGCAGGATTCATATTTAAATAGTGTTTTTGCGGCTTAATATTTATAGATACTAGTCCATAGCGCGAGTCGATTTAAGTGTACTGACCTACTTTTGATTAATTCATCCAAACTTCGACACATTCCGCGTTATACGGTAAATTCCATTATATGACTGCATTCCGCGTTTCCCGCATCGCGGACATCATAGTGGATTGTGATTTATTGCAACTTCAGCAACGTCTGCTGCTGCCTTACCTTTGAGAGACAACTGATGCGTGATCACTGAGGCAGCTCCAGTTAGCAAGTGCTCTCGGTGTGAGACTGCCTTCAGTTTTCCGCGTTGATTGGTCGGATTCGTGACTCTCTGCATATCAGATGAGCGGTGGACGGAGATTGCTTTCGTGACTCTCTACATATCAGATGAGCGGTGGGCGGAGATTGCTCTCGTGACTCTCTACATATCAGATGAGCGGTGGACGGAGATTGCTCTCGTGACTCTCTACATATCAGATGAGCGGTGGACGGAGATTGCTCTCGTGACTCTCTACATATCAGATGAGCGGTGGGCGGAGATTGCTCTCGTGACTCTCTACATATCAGATGAGCGGTGGGCGGAGATTGCTCTCGTGACTCTCTACATATCAGATGAGCGGTGGGCGGAGATTGCTCTCGTGACTCTCTACATATCAGATGAGCGGTGGGCGGAGATTGCTCTCGTGACTCTCTGCATATCAGATGAGCGGTGGGCGGAGATTGCTCTCGTGACTACATATCAGATGAGCGGTGGGCGGAGATTGCTCTCGTGACTCTCTACATATCAGATGAGCGGTGGGCGGAGATTGCTCTCGTGACTCTCTGCATATCAGATGAGCGGTGGGCGGAGATTGCTCTCGTGACTCTCTACATATCAGATGAGCGGTGGGCGGAGATTGCTCTCAGAGATTGAGAGATCGCCTCACTCTCACAGAGTGTTGAGCTCAGACAGGCTGCATCGAGCCAAATAGTGCATTTAAACATTCAATAATTTCACCTGTATTATTTATTCACCAATAAATAATGTCACCTGTAAATAGTATGTTTGTTTGCATAATAATAAAAAAAAAATTATCAGCAAATCTGTTTTGAAAATGGCCGATATCGATAATCGTAAACATGCTTAATATCAGCGCCGATAATCGGCCAGGCCGATAATCGGTCGACCCCTATTTTAAATATTAATAAATATAGAAGGAGCACAGCGTCATTCACACAAACACTAATCACATCACGGTGAGATCATCATTAAACTGAAATACGCAATAAACATTAGATGTAACATACAACCCTAACATAACTGATGAGACAAAACTAAGAAATGTAGTTATTTCAAATTAAAAAAACATCAAATTTGACCGATTAATTTTTACCGTTAAAATCACGGTAATTTTTTACAGTGAGAGTACCGAGATCACAGTCTAGCTGAAACACCAGTGTGCCCTTGACTCGATATATATATATATCATATAAATAGTGCACTCCAGCTCATTAATGACGTGTCTGCTGGAGAACACACACCTGTCCGAGAGAACATGACGAAAGCCTCCAGAGTTACCTGGATCGTCGTCCTCACAGCACTAAACAACACCGTCCCATCTCCACTCAAACCAGAACAAAACATGTGCCTGGTGTAAATTACTTTACCTAATGTGATTGCTCACCTCACACTGTTTGTATTGTGTTAGGAGTCAAGATTGCCCAAAGAAATTAAGTGATGCACTTATCATTTTCCATCAACTCGACTACTCAGATTTCAGTGTCATCTGATATAAGATTCTCTCATTCGTTACGTACACGGATCTGCCAGAAGCAGGTGCTTATTACACTGAATCTGATAGAGAGATAACACGCTGTTGACTAACTGAAATCCATATTTTGATAGACGAAAGCACTACAAGAGTTTCTCGTCTCACTGGTTTCCCTGCTTCATGTCCATGTGAGGAGCAGTAATGCATACTGTCACAATACTGGGTGAACAGCATATCGTTCATAAATGTCAACAGAGAGGCTTTACTATGAGAGCTCAGGCAAGACGATCACATGGAAATCATCATTGGAATCTTTGTGTCATGTTTAATCAGCTTCTTTGTCATTCCAACCCTATATGAGACCCTGGACCACAAAACAAGTCATAAGGGTAAATTTGTCCAAATAGAGATTTATGCATCATCTGAAAGCTGAATACATAATGTTTCCATTGATGTATGGTTTGGACAATATTTGTAAATCTGGAATCTGAGGGTGCAAAAAAATCTATATATTGAGAAAATCACCTTTAAAGTTCTTAGCAATACATATTAATAATCAATAATTAAGTTTTGATATATTTACGGTAGGAAATATCTTCATGGAACATGATCTTAATATCTAATGATTTTTGGCATAAAATAAAAATCTATCATTTTGACTCATACAATGTATTGTTGTCTATTGCTACAAATATAGCTGTGCTGCTTATGACTGCGTCTGCAGGGACACATTTATGTTGTTGTTCATGGAACTCAAAAAGGCTCCAAATAATAACAGGTCATAATGTCCATGACTGCCAGCACCATTAAAGCACATACCAATAATAATACACATAAAAAATTATATCAATAAGAAAATGTTAAAAGCTTGACAAATATATAAGAAATAATACTAAAAACAATATTATAATCATTACATTTTTTTAAAATAAACTTTAGTCTGTCTTCTACTCAAGCATTTCAAGTTTCAAAAGTTTATAAATGCATTCTCCTGCTTTTTCTGGTGGAAGGTAATTGTAAGATAATTGCGTCACCAATTTGTAGTTGATGCTGATTATTACCAGAGATGGATTTTAGGATCACTGGATAAAAACTATGCAGGTGTCACAGGGAGTGTCACTTAAAGTTACAAAGTATTTCTTGTTTCAGTATCACCAAATAAATATGCAAATGTTTTAATAAAGCAGTTTTTGTTTGATGCTGCATCCGTGCCAGTAGGTATCGTTATAAAGCCAAAACACCTGGCATAATAATAACCAGCATCGTATTGCTTAAATTAATGTGCACAGTTAAGGTTTTTCTTTTTTGGGGGGGGGGGGGGGGGGCAAGATTTCAACTACAATCATTGTTTGTTTAGAAGTGAGCAAAATAAAGTGGGTTCACGTAAAGTTTAAATTAAGTGTTGGCACCGATTTTCATGAATCTGTTACTTAATTCTACTGAAAACGACACATCTTTAGCCATTTTATCTTTATATTCATAATAATGTCATAACGATACTACTTTTTACATATTATAAACATAGTAATTAGTATGTAATTGTTACATATTTTAGTTGTCAGAATATGAATCATATATATTACCTGTGTATAGTCATGGTCCTGTTTAGTGACATTTCAAAATTTCGTCAAATATTATCAAAATACTATTCTCCAATTATGTTCCACTGATAAAACAGGTTTAGAATGACATAAAGAATGAATCATGACAGAGTTTTCACTTCTGAGGGAACTTTCCCTTTAAATTGCATTCGTATGATTTCCACGTATGCATTCCTAAGGCAGAGATAGAGAGAGACCGCTCGATCTGATGTTACATGTTGTTTTCGTGACGTAAAAAGCATGCATGTTATTGTTTCTGTGAGTGTCTGTGCAGGGATGTGGAGCACGAGTCCACCGGAGGCCAGACGCCGCTCTCGCTGTCAGTTTGAATCGTATTTACACGTAAGCCGCGCTTGTTATCTTCACAAGCAAACATGGCTGTTCTCTTCAGGCTGACGAGGCGATCAGCTGCAGCACAAACACCAGTAACGAGCACTCGACGTCCGGAGGAGATCGCCAGGAGCCAGTGTGCTGCTGCAAGGCATGCTGGGATGCGCTGACCTTTTCCTCGGATCATTATTAATACATGCAGGGCATTAGGAAAGGTTAATGAGTGAGAGGAAGGCGTTCTCTCCGAATGCAAACAAGGGCCACGGAGCCTGGTAAGCACTGAGTGTGTGGAAACTCACACGTGTAAAGATGTGCTCGAAGCACACCAGACGGATGAAACACTTACGCATTCATTCACAATACTCAGTAATAACACTTTGTCTGTGTGTTTTTGACGATCGCTCACATAAATCAATACAAAACTCTTATAAACTGCTGAAAAAGGACTTGGGTCTCTGTGGAAATAACCAAAAACTGTCGAAGGGATACTTCACTCATAAACCAACCATTCTGTCTTTTGTTTGGGATATATGACCAATAATACCTTATAAAATAAAGTTGCAGCAATCTCATAAAACTCTCATGCAAGCGGCCATCTGTTGTTGTTCTCTCTTTCGTTTCGTTTTCGACTGTGAAACACCGGCTCGGATCAGTGCTGCCACCTTGTGGAACAACTGATTACTGCAAAACTAATTCAATGCACATGAGCGACCTGCGCGTACAAAGTATGCATGGCTACAAAAATTAGGTGGAGTGTGTAGGGTACAACGGGGCTAAACCTTAAGAAAAAAAGTGCTATTCACTGCGCCTAAAATGTATAATTGCAGAATATATATGTAACCGGTCCTTTGCTGACCGCTGCTACTATCATCTGCGTTGTGTGTAAGAAGGCTCAGGACATTCACTTCTGTTCATGCCCAGCATAAACTTCACTCCGTCTGTGGATTAACATGAATAAAGTTCATATCTCTCTCTTGCATGGGCATTCCATAAAGACATTCCTGTATGATATAATATTTGTTAGCTAAGTAATGACTCAAAACCATACCAATAACATATCATACGGCCCACTCTATTTAACTTCACATTCGTAATCCACTCGTGCATAAAACTTATAACAGAACATTGCTTATAATCTCAGAAGTACTTATAATAGAATATTTAGTCGATTTATACACTTTCCAAATTTAATTCACTCATAAAATGAAGAGCTCTGACAAACGCTTACCTCTCACCAGCATATACAATGCGAACTGACGAGGAGCGCGCACTCACTTGAAAATGGCGTCAGTAGGGCACCAGCAGAACGTTTCAAAATAAAAGTCTCTAAACAATAAACCGCAGAATCAACAATCATTGCTCAAATAAAAACAAGTAAATCAATACAATAACAAATAAACCCATAATACAATAAAAAGGATTTTAGTGAAAACAAAATGTGTTACATTCAAATTGTATTCACTATAACTTGTTACATATATATATATATATATATATATATACGTTGTTTTGAACATTAAAGGAGCAACTGATTTTTAGATAATTCAAGTTGTTTGTTTTGTTTAAAAATCATATTAATGTGTGAGGTGGGCCTTGGGGGGGGGGGGTATTGATACAAATACTGCAGCTAAAATTATGTTTTTTTAAAATAATGTCTAAGTTAATACTTGTTCAAAACAATCACTTTAGCGAAGTGTGTACTATTTTCTGCTTATTTTGAAAATTAAAAGAATTCATTTTCATTAACTCGTTAAAATGTTAATATAAAAAACATATTTTAAAATACAGAAATAAAATCATTTAAATAAGTAAAGATTCTGAAAGTATTGAAAGGAGATCCAATAATAATTGAATATATTTACAGTAGTAACAACAAATGATATTTTCTTATATGATATGATTAATATCATTCTAAACAGGGTGATTATCTCTAATACGGACACCCGACATAATATATTATATTTACCATCTGAATCTAACCATGTCAACAAATGAAAAAGTCAGCGATCTATTAATTATAATGTTAATTGAGAGTCTCTGTTGATAAGCCACAGACGTCCACAGAGCTATCCGGGGATTGTGAAGGTCCTGCTGCTGTTTCATTGGAGCAGATTGATGGGTTATTTCAAGCTGAAACTCAAGAGCGTTCACCCAATCCTCTATAGATTAATACAGATGGCATGCAAATGTGCCCACTTTTAACACACAAGGACCCCACTGACTCGACAGTCGCATGTCTCCGCAGGCCAAGGAAGCGCGCGTTTGGCAAGCGCTCGCAGACATCCTATCATCAGACACAGCATCTCTCGTTCGCATGCCAGGCATGGTGTAAATCGCATCAGCATTCATGAAGCCGAGACAAACGCTCAGCGAGGGTGCATGTGTGAGAGCAGCGTGAGCGCGGGCCTCTATCCAGAAGCAGCCAGACGCGCCGCGACTCAACGTCGTGGGGTTGTTTGTGAAGCACGAGAGATTTAGGTGCGAAACAGATGTCAAAGTTGCTGAAATACAAAAAGCGTTAAGCTGTGACTGCCTCGCTGAGTTTATCACCAATGTGTTTGCATTGCATAACTGGGAGAAAAGTCACACGCTGACCACTCGTCCCGCTTTAAATGATCGCTTGACCTCACCAGGTTTAGTCTCAAGGACACGCAACAGTCCTGAGAAGAGTTCATTTTGACAGGAATCATTAGACTCACGTTATGATGGACCATTATCACATGTCCAGGCTTCTCAGAAGCATAGTTTGGTGTTTCTGTATGAAACTACGAGAGATGGACAGTGATCAAAAGAGAGAAAGACACCAAATTTGCCATCACTATAAAACAGCAGCGTTACTGTAAAGTAATGCCAAGGTCAGAAAACCAAGTATAGTGTTATAAATGTTCACTGAAATAAAAAAATAAAAAATAAACTGGATATCTGATGTAAATAACTGTGGAAATGTCTCTTAAAATGTCCATTGCTACATTCCTGTCCTCTGTGTGTTTTCAATGAAGAAACAAGTCTATTATATTGGGACATGGCGAATGTAAATGTATTTTACAAGCCACAAAAACATTGTTACCGTTAAATGTGCTGTATTGTGTCGCACTGTATAATTCCTAACGGATGTGCTGACATGTTTTAAAAGCATGACGACAGTAAATAAATAATCTCTATCCTCTCATATCAACCAGTCTGAGATTTTCTGGTCCAGAAATACCTTGTTATGAAAAGACATCTTCTGCCTTCATTCATCTAAAAACATCCAGTATTAATGATTATTAATGTGTGCTTTCATAGATAAGACCAAACCATTATAAAACATCAGAGCATGTCAAATAGTTTAGATGAATATAAATCTGATCGTCGTTATTCCTTGTGCATCTCTTGCTTTTCTTTCTCCTGATCGTGGCTCTGTAATGCTCTCTGAATTGTGTGCTATATAAATAGCCCTGTTGTCTGTAAATTGTATTGCAGCTCTCACAGTGAACGTCTCTGTTCTTTCACAGAGACAGATGCTTCATATGTCTATTGGAGGAAAAGCGCTCCGCTCTCCTGCAGTACCTCAGTGACCTTTCTGTGAATGAGGTAACCGTGAAGGGATTCGTGCAACACTGCTCGTGCATGACCGCCGCTGGCCACCGGGGGCAGAGTCGCCCGCTTATTCGCCCGCTCGGCCGGGTCAGTAATGGGAGAGGGTCAGCGGGTGCCATCTCCCCCCGTGTGGAGCGGAGCGTAACGAGCCGCCTCGCCAGGGCTGTAAATGTCAGGAGATGATCGTTCCCCTCCCAAAGTGCTTCGAGGCCCCTGCTAATGCCAGTATCCTCTGTGCGCCGCATCCAGCCTCTCTCATCCACAGGCTCACCTGAAACGGCTCTCCACACAATGGCTCTCCTGCACCTGTCACTCAGTGCCACTGCTTCGCCATGTATAATTTATCGCATTTCATGATTGCGCCACTGCTGACAGTTCTGGAGAGCAGCTCATTGGTTTTGTTGTCTGTTGCATCATTGACTGTATTTACAGAGAGACAGACAAGGTGGCGGATTAGCCCTCCGGGCATGATGCACACACATTACCCTCAGATTGTTCTAGAAAGTAATGGGATCCTGTCTTACAGGCACAGGTCTATGACACTTTACAGCTTTTGGAGAGGCATATGAGACTGAGATTCAAATTCTGATGCTTTGGCTTTGGGTTATCTTCACTTAAATGTGTGTCTCTCAAATGATTTCAAAAGAATGTTTTAACTGATTTTGACCACACTGAACAGGTTTCTCATCTGAGCTTCACCTGATGGAGAGTCTGTTCAACAATGCATGTGAATAAATCATTACGGTTTAAAGCTTCACCCAGTTATAAAGACCTGTCATTAAAAGATGGCGTTTAAATACATGTCATTTTTAAAGTGATGACCAAGCAGTAATAGAAAAACATTTATTGTATTGTATTTATTGTACTGTAGAAATTCTAACTGATTTCCAGACATGTTGTAAAAGCCCTTTAGAGTAATGATAAATTATTTCAAACCTCTCACATCAACCAGTCTGAGATGTTCTGGTCCAGAAATACCTCATGCAAAGAAATATCCCTTCTTCCGTCTTCATTTTCTTCAGAATACATCTGACCATCAGTTTACATTCACGCAACTTTCTTCAGTCACAAAGAAATTACTCTTTTTTTTAGGAAAACATTGCAGGATTTCTCTCAATATAGTGGACTTCTATTCCCAACGGGTTTAAGGTCCAAATTGCAGCTTCAACGCAGCTTCAAAAGGCTCTACACGCTCCCAGCCAAGGAATAAGAGACTTATCTAGCGAAACGATTGGTAATTTTCTAAAAAATAAAAAACAAACATGTATATACTTTTTCAAATATCACGCGTGATGTAGGCAGAAGTACCGACCCAGTGTTTACCAAGCAAACGTGCACAGAAAGTCAAACGGGCTTTACAAAAATAGGTAAAACAACGATGTCCGAAGTTTTTGAGTTTAGAGGAGAAAATCAGACAGTTTTTTGCCCTAGCCTATCTTTTTGGTCTGACGGAGAACTGACCGCACGTGACCTTTCCACCGTGATTACGTAATGCGTGACGATAGTGTGAGACGAGCATTCACGGTTAAAAAGTATACATTTTACAGCAGATGCTGAAAACACCGCGAGCATCACACGCGCTTCAGTATGTATGTGTGCAGTAAATGAAACCGCACGTCTGTGTCATTCATTAACAGAGATGCAGAACATGCAGGATTCATATTTAAATAGTGTTTTTGCGGCTTATTATTTCTAGATACTAGTCCATAGCGCGAGTCGATTTAAGTGTACTGACATACTTTTGATTAATTCATCCAAACTTCGACACATTCCGTGACATTCAGCGTTATACGGTAAATTCCATTATATGACTGCATTCCGCGATTCCGCCAGCATTTCCCGCATCGCGGACATCATAGTGGATTGTGATTTATTACTTCAGCAACGTCTGCTGCTGCCTTACCTTTGAGAGACAACTGATGCGTGATCACTGAGGCAGCTCCAGTTAGCATGTGCTCTCGGTGTGAGACTGCCTTCAGTTTTCCGCGTTGATTGGTCGGATTCGTGACTCTCTACATATCAGATGAGCGGTGGGCGGAGATTGCTCTCGTGACTCTCTACATATCATATGAGCGGTGGACGGAGATTGCTTTCGTGACTCTCTGCATATCAGATGAGCGGTGGGCGGAGATTGCTCTCGTGACTCTCTACATATCAGATGAGCGGTGGGCGGAGATTGCTCTCGTGACTCTCTGCATATCAGATGAGCGGTGGGCGGAGATTGCTCTCGTGACTCTCTGCATATCAGATGAGCGGTGGGCGGAGATTGCTCTCGTGACTCTCTACATATCAGATGAGCGGTGGGCGGAGATTGCTCTCGTGACTCTCTACATATCAGATGAGCGGTGGACGGAGATTGCTCTCGTGACTCTCTACATATCAGATGAGCGGTGGGCGGAGATTGCTCTCGTGACTCTCTACATATCAGATGAGCGGTGGGCGGAGATTGCTCTCGTGACTCTCTGCATATCAGATGAGCGGTGGGCGGAGATTGCTCTACACACAGTGTTGAGCTCAGACGGGCTGCATCGAGCCAAATAGTGCATTTAAACATTCAATAATTTCACCTGTATTATTTATTCACCAATAAATAATGTCACATGTAAATAGTATGTTTGTTTGCATAATAAAAAAAAAAAAAAAAAAAATTAATAAATAATTAAATTATCGGCAAATCTGTTTTGAAAATGGCCGATATCGATAATCGTAAAAATGCTTAATATCGGCGCCGATAATCGGTCGACCCCTACTGTGATCACGTAGAGCCCATTGGCCATGTTTTTTCTGGTCTTTTGAGAGTTTAAAAATGTTCAAATTTTAATAAAGTGCAGTGCTTATCACTGTCACCTTTTACCCAGCCATCCAATCACAACCGAGGAGGGGCGGGACAAACATCGCCAACTGCAATTGTACAATAACTGAACAACAATGGCGAAGTAAATACTACTGGACTCCAACTACCCATGTCTGTAATAGATGACATATCTGGACTACGACAATGTTAGTATGACAAATAAGGCTTGGATGAGTATTTTGAAGGAACAACTGGGTAACCAAGCAGTCGTCATTACATTATGGGCAGTGTATGTCGCATGGTAAGCAGCATTGGTGAGCGTGTAGAGCAGGAGGTGTTCAAGCCTTCAGAGGCTACAGATGTCCTGAACACAGTCCACCAACATCTGCATCATCTTTGCAATCATGGGACGATCCTCAAAGCAGGGCTTTTCTCCAAAAACGCCAAAATAATTTTTTGCATCTAGCAAGATTTCATGCTTTGTTTTAGAAGCACCTCATTCAGTCAGCACTCGGCAGATCGTCTCTGGCGCCGCATCGAGTGTGTTAACACACTGTTTTGGCGTGGTTTGGGCTGTGAAGTCCATTTGGCCTAGTGACAAACCTGTGCAGCACAAGCCCCAGCGGGAGATCTAGATTTAATGTGTCAAGCTCGGCCCGAATGCTTCCAAAAACCTGATTCCACTGGCAGCTTTCCCTTTGCAATAAAGACGTATATAGCTAACATTAAAGTCTGGTTCCTAAACTACATACGGGATTAGAGCACATAATATAAGCAGATTGAGGAAAGTTACTATAGCGTGTCTTTGTTTTCAGCCAAAGCTTTTAAGACCAGCTGAGGTTCCTTCAAGATGAACCAAACCTGGGCTAAATGTGATGATCTGAATGACAAGTGACCGGCAAAACCAAAATTAAATCTACTTCAGGTTCAACCCGTTTATCAGCCTCAAATAACAAAAGGCCAAAAAGCTGAAATAAGCCGTATAATTGGAAGTCGTGCATTCTGGACACAGCTGAGTGGACTAGCTGAAGCGGCGTGACCGCACTGACTAACATCATTACCATCACGCTGTTCGAAGCCGAGTGCGACAGTGTGGTGAGAACGGATAGACAGACTGGAAAAGAGCAACACATGTGCTACTGCTCTGGCGGAACAGACCGTCCCGGTTAACCTCTGACCCCGCGATAGCCTAAGCAGGTCATGACGACGGCCGTCCAGAGCTCAAGTTAATTATGCATGTGAAGATAGCATTTGGACTTCAAAAGGCCCATGCATTGAGTTTTACTGGCCATACAGTTCCTGCACTGAGCTCAAACACACACGGCATACAGTACACACACTCACAAGCGCTTGAACATCTGGACCCGTATTCTTAAAGGTTCTCAGAATCCTCTCAGAGAACTCAGAGAATTCATGTTCTTTGTTCTAAAATTGAAATAAAATAATAAATTCTCAAGTCTCCAGAGGTTTTGCGAGGTTTCGCGTGTTCGACTCTGGTTGAAGATCTGTTGGTGTGTGTTGTGCTGTCTTCGTCACATAGCGGCACACCACACACACTATTGGAGCAAAACGGTTCGATCTAGGGTTGTTTTGTCCTCATGTGTATGGTCTCTCACATTTTGAAGATCTTATAAGATTTTTAAAAATCTTTTAGTGTGTACCCAGCATTAGTGAGGAGGCGGGGCTGACCCTGTTGCTAGGTAAGATACAGTCTTTTGAAGACTGTGATTGGTTGGTTGTCCAAAAAGGAAATAAAAGAGTGCTTTTAAGAGTAGGGTCTAATATAAGCCTTCACTTTGAAATTACAGGCGTAATTTTTCCATATTCTCTCTCTCTCTCTCTCTCTCTCTCTCTCTCACACACACACATTATATATGTATATATATCTTCACTTATTTTATAGGAAATGAACAGCGACACATTAAGGTTCTGGAAGTGCTGTAATTGTTTGTGTGATCTCTTTGTTTATAGTAGGTTGTGACAGACCCAGATCATAGTTGCATTTTTCCAGTTGCTAAATATGTTAATGTAGTGATTAAGTCAATTTCTGGCGCTATGGCATTTCTGCGCGGTGTCGGATATTGATCTCTAATAAGATAAATATAATGTGTAGCATCTTATTAACACATTTCATTATAAGTGTTATAATGATTTTAATGGTCAAAGAATGTAAAAGTGCAACAGTAAAAAAAGGTTTATTTAATATGTATAGTGAAAAACTGTAATACATCTAACCTAACATTTACAGTAGATTACTGTAATATTTACAGCTATATTTACTTAACTCAAATTACTCAAAGCTACAAAACAGATACTAGCACTTCAGTAGGTTGGTATATTAACATTATATCAGTTACTAAAATATGGGTTTTTACTGTAAATTTACTGTAAAACCTAAATGTTGCTACCATATTTTTCACAGTAAATTTCAAGCAGCAACAGCCGCTGGTTTTTCCCGTAAATTTAACATATTTTCTTTTAAAACTGTCTGATTATATCGGATAATCGGACTGAATTCATATTTGCATGAGTTTCTATGCTGTAGAGATGAGTCGTTTGTGTCTGGACGTGTTTCTAAAGAGTAATGTTTAAATATAGGACTTAAATACACTAACAAACGCCTTGCATTATGATAAACAGGCATCTTTGTAGTTCATTAGACTCAGCGCTCGCTTCAGCTCCAGCTTTTATTTATTCATATATTCATGTATTCGTGTGATAAAATACTTGTACGTTGTAATTAAAGCGCACTTGTGAAAATGCGGCAGTCTAATAGCTGCAGGTGAAATTTACATTGCAGCTCTGGGGGGTGTATTACAGAAACATCCTAACTTTAAAATCTCATCTTGTGTGTTTGGTTAGCATGATAATTTCATTTAGGACCACATTTAGGACAAAGGCTATTACAGAACAGCATTTCCTAAGAGCGTTATCTTAATTACAGATAGGAAGAGAGTATTACAGAAACATCCTAACTTGAGAAAAAACTGTCTTAACTTCAAAATTAATGGTAGAAAGGCTCTTGGAGGACCCTGAAGATGTGTTGCATTTTGATGATGAAACACGTATAAGTACAGACTGCTGTGCAACATATTACAGTAAGCACAGGAACTGCAACCAGCATTTATTTATAGGTTGTTGTTTTTTTGTGCAAAGGGCGATTTTCAAAGTATCCTCGTTTGTTTACCTCATCAGCATTGTTTGCTTAGAAACAGACCTGCACTGGAAAAAATGCTTTTCTTAATTATATTTCTTTGTCTTGTTCCCAGCAATCATGTCTACAAATTCTTCAATC
>QVTF01023995.1:0-2500 GCA_003573665.1 Oxygymnocypris stewartii | reverse complement strand
AATGTCATCCTTAGTCCCACATGAGCCAAAAGAGTTAAATAAGTCTCCGGCTTGTTTGTTTCTCCGAGATACATCCTCTGGTTTTTGCATCATATTTCCTCTATAGTTTGAGCATCTCGAGTCGCCGAACAAAGAAACGCTCCTCTGGCTCTGCGTGAAACTTCTCGAGCTCACGCGCCGAACTCCTGCAGAACTGTTGAACACAAACTCAGATATGAGCGCTTCATAACTCACCTGAGCGCCTCGCGAGGTCCTGGCGTGAACGGAGAAACTTTTCTGCGTGTTTGGGTTGTGTTGATGGTGTCTTTGTCTACACGTGTGAAGAAGGGGTTCGTGGCCGCGCCTTGTTCGTTTCAGTTCGAGTCCCGCCCTCTACATACAACTAACTAACAGCAACTTACCGGAGGACTCGCGCGTGCCCGGCAAACCGGCACAAACGGTCCACCGCGAACGAGCATATGTGCTTATTTCACATGTGATGTCAAGGCTTTGTGCCATTGGGGGGTTCTCTGGGCACAAGAATGTGTCTGCTTTTCTGATATTTGACCCCAACAATGTATTTGCAGTAAATCGATTTTAAACCATTCACTGCTGGAAAATAACTACAGACATTAAAATGTTATGGTTTCCACTATACAATACCATTACAAACCATCCATTTTTAACCATTAAACCCATTAAAAATAGTTTCTGTAGTGTGTTTTTGGGACATGTTCCAGTATGATTTATTGGTTTTAACAAGCCACCAATAGAAGGTGACCAATTACCAGTAGAGACCCACAGGCAGTTTCCATTATAAATCCCATTATAACCAGTAAAACCATTACTAATTTAGTGATGGTGTCTATTGGTTTTAACAAGCCACCAATAGAAGGTGACCAATTAGAGACCCACAGTCAGTTTTCTATTATAAGTCCCATTATAACCAGTACACATTTAGTGAAGGTATCTCTTGTTTTGTTTTTTTGCATTTCATGCAGCTGTACTTAAAGAACATGTAGGCTATTGAGACGCTCCTTGAAACACACTTACACTTTAATATACTGTACATATGTCTTAGCTGTGGTCATTTACAAAACTAAACAAACGATTGGGGGTTATTTGACTAAATATATAGCGTACATGCATCGGGTTAATAGACTGAGGAACACGTGTTTGGTTTAAACGTCTTCTATGCTGGGGCATAAACAACATGTATTTATTTGTTTGTTTGTTTGTTTTCCGTGATATTATATTCAATCCGACCCCTGAATGTCATTAGTTCGCTGGTCAGAATAGGCCAGTCATCAGTGTTGGAAGTACATGTCACAGAATTAAGTAATTAGTTTGTTACTAAGACAAATGTGTAATTAAATTACAGTTACTTATGAAAATGTTAAGGACTACAAAGAGGGTTACTTCTGATTTTTTTCACATACAGATTTAATTGATGTATTTAATAAATTGCAGTGACTGCTCTAAAATATGAAACACCAATGTTTCAGAAGTTTAAACATGCTTATCCGATAAGTCTTATATTTCCTATACGGGTTTATATATAGGCTTTATTTTTTTAAGATTAACTGTTTTTTCAAAGGATTGCTAGATTACAATGTTTCGTGTTATAGCTATGCAAATATTGGATTTCAGAAACAGTATCATAGTTACCCAGGGCACATGACCGACCTTCAACGTTGAAATATGGTTGAAAAAATGACAGTTGTTGCTTCAATGTTGAAACTACGTTGAAATAATGTTTAATGCTTAATGGTTGAAAAAGGGTAATAAAAACACTTATAAATCAACTTTGATTTTTTTTACAAGATTTGTATGTTGAATCACTTAATGTATGTACAGAATAAATAATTTCTGCCATTTAAATTATTATTAAGATCATTATTATTATTTTATCATCATGTTACATTTTTATCATGAAACCTTCTGGTTAATATTATCAACAACAAAGCTAAACACATTGCGCTGCTTACCACGCTGAAACAATTCCCATTGGTTATTTAACCTTATTTGCTTTGATCATGATTGGTTAATCTGTCTGTCATTCATGAAACTGGCCAATGAAACTGTGCGCGCCATTTTAAGTTTGAAAATATGACCGTTATCCTGACCGTCTTTCTGAGTGAGGTCGCTGAGCCTGTAAGTGAGAGAGCTGCTGCGCAATACGGCGATTTTCAGAGGAAAACGTTAGAATATTTTAAACAAATTCATCATTTCAAAAAAACTAAATTACATAAGCTCATTTGTTCCTGTGTCGTTTTGTGCTTTTGCGGTTGCTACGACGATTTTCAGACATTATACGTGTACACACAGATTCAAAATTTCAGCAAACAAAAATGTATGTAAGATAATTTTTCCGTTTAACAGTCCTTGTCATTACTGTCCATTCAGGGTAATATCGCGAGACTAGCCAAGGGAAAGAGCACGAAAGAAAGTGGGGATGGGCGATATGGAAAAACATATCCTATCGAGGTTTTTTTCAGAAATATGATTCACAAAATATTAT
>QVTF01023994.1:7500-54280 GCA_003573665.1 Oxygymnocypris stewartii | reverse complement strand
TCTCTGTCTCTGTCTCTCTCTCTCTGTCTCTCTCTCTATCTCTCTCTATCTCTCTTGTCTCTCTCTCTATCTCTTCTGTCTCTCTGTCTCTTCTGTCTCTCTCTGTCTCTCTGTCTGTCTCTGTCTCTCTCTCTCTCTCTGTCTCTCTCATCTCTCTCTGTCTCTCTCTCTGTCTCTCTCTGTCTCTCTCTTCTCTCTCTTGTCTCTCTGTCTCTGTTCTCTCTGTCTCTGTCTCTCTCTGTCTCTGTCTCTCTCTGTCTCTCTCTCTCTCTCTCTCTCATAAAAATTCACCACACACACACACACACACACACACACACACACACACACACACATGTGTATATGTGTTTATATTTATATGTTAATATAAATGAAAGTGTTTTTTTATTTGTTTGTTTGTGTTTTGAGCAGCTGGGATGGTACCCATCAACCCCCCCCCCCCCCAGAAGTTGTTGCCCTTCGAGAAATGCATACTCTGTGTATAGGGAGCGACGGTACTGATCGTTGTTCATGTTATTTTTCAGATATGGAGTCCGAGGTTTCCCCGACCTCCGGTCAGACCTCCATAAGAGCGGC
Source organism: Oxygymnocypris stewartii (assembly GCA_003573665.1). Lineage (NCBI taxonomy): Eukaryota > Metazoa > Chordata > Actinopteri > Cypriniformes > Cyprinidae > Oxygymnocypris > Oxygymnocypris stewartii. The sequence continues at coordinate 53,704 of QVTF01023994.1, read as the reverse complement.
GGCAAACCCAGAAACCTCACCGTCAACAACACACAGCAAGAGCGGTAAGAAACAGCCGTATCAAACACACATCAGATTAAAGCTGACGGAAATACTTTGCTGTTCTACAGTCAAATGAACTCACAGTAGTAGTAATAATAATAATTATTAATTGTACTTTTTTATTATTATAATTAGTATTAGAATTACAACTTTTTTAAGAAATGTAACAATTTCGTTTGTGTTGTTGTGCAGCACTTTGTTTGCCAAAAAAGGTTAAATATTCACTTAATTACATTTTAAAATAAAGTGTTAAAGTTTTACTAACATTTGATTATGACCGCTAATAAATTTGTATTAAATCATAAATACAGAATAAAATGAATATATCTATATAATTTTTATTTTTAAGTTTTATTGAGTTCAATTGATACTTTTAGATTATTAAAATGTAATTAAACCATTTAAAAATGGAATCAATGAAAATTTAAAATGGCAAACATGGAATTTAAAACCACTTAAAAAGATTTTATGTGAAAGTATATAGATTTAATTTAATTAAACATGCTTTTTGATTACCAAAATGTAATTGAACTATTAAAATGGACGTGAGGAAAAATTCCAGCACTAGTGATAAGGAGATATTTGATTATAACCGTACCAATGTGTTTCGGCCTAAGAGCCCTCCTCGGGGTCTGACCCTGACCCTGCCACGAGAGAATCCCTTCCATGCAATTACTCTCTCTCAATGATGAATAATGTATTTGAATTGATCTTTTTACACACAAACAATCATACACAAAGATATTTTGCCGCGGATAAGCTGTTTTGACCAGAGTAATGAATTCAAAGCGCAAGTCAGGTGTGTATGTCATTATTTCTGCGGTGATACATTTCACTCGCATTTATTTTTTTTTTTATATATTGTTAATGTTTTTCTCGGTTCGTGTTTAATATGAAAATGGCAAGAAAACATTTCTATATATAATATAATTTTAATAAGTTATCCTAAATAAGTTTTATTATATATATATATATATATATATATATACCTTTTTTTTTTTACACAAATAAAATATTAATGTGATTTGGTTCATTTTTTATATTTTCTTTATATTTGCAACATAGTATTTATTTTCTATTGTTCACATTTAATGTGCTTTATATTGGTGTACAAAAAACCCCTTATTAAATGTTATTACAAACAGCCCACCTCTTTTTTTTTTTCTTTTTTTTTATGGGTAAAATCATTCCTTTAGATAATAATTTATAAATCGACTGAGGAAAATCTCATGAGCCTGACAAAATAGTAAAAGTTACATTTGTGCAGATCATATTTATAAACGTCAACATTTTTGTTTAACAAGAAAATAATACAGGGTTGGAATGACATTTGGTGAAATAAATGATTTGGCACAATTTCTGGCTGATTTATTGAAAGAGTGAAAATAGTGAGTGGTAAAGCAAATAAATGTCACAGTTTTTCTTCTTTCCTCTTGGCGGGCAGTTTTGATTATTCCACCATTAATATTTAAAGGCTGTTTGCAGATGAGGGGGATGGAGACCAGGCTTCGGACGTTTCTTCCAGACATTTATTTCCACCGTCTCGTCCTGTATCGACGGCCGGGCCTCAAAGGAGCTGCCGCTAAATATGCAGCTCATTAGAATGAGATTCAAAGCAAAGATGTGTCTTTTTTTTGCCTGTAAACGCCATCACAGCAGTTTGGGGAACGAGGGGTTTTTCTGTGTCCAGCTTTTGTGCTCTTACTCTATTCTTTACGAGTTTTAGCAGTAAATGACTTAAGGAAAAAAAAAAGCCTTCAGCCCGCTTTCCAACCAAGAAAAAAGGGAATTCAGTGGTTTAGTAAACGTATGAATGTAGTGAATTTTGTTTTAGTAAATACATGGCTTTTAATGTATGCATGTGGTTTATGGAAACTGTCAGTCAATGTATTTCAGTAATGCACAGTGTTATGGGTTATATCTTAAAAACAAACCTCAGACCAGCATTACAGTGCATTTCAGACAAATCATTTCACGATCAATGAAAGTAAAGCCAAAACTGATATGGGTGGTGCGATTATCAAACCGCAAATTCTGAAAATTAATAATAATTAAAAAAATGTTGTGTGTTTCAAAGTAATGTGCAGCTCTGTGTTCATTTACATGTGAACAGCACAATGTTACTAAACAAAGGAATGTTCCTTTTTTTATATTTTAATTATAGGAATATTAAATATTAAATATAATAACACTACAAATATTTGAGTGATAATAGTTTTTTTTTGTATTTTATAATAATGGGATTTGTTGTTGTTGTTGTTGTTATTATTAAAATACTTAACATAATACAAAATAATAAATCATTATTATAAAAAACAACAATAATAATAATAGTTATTGTTATTATTGGACAAGTTCTGGAGCAATCACAGCAAATCTAGAAAGTTTAAATCACATTTACTTGTATTGCTTTATGTATCACACTGCACGAGTGATATTTGATCATTTCTCTCTCAGGTCATTTGGTTCATATGGTTGGTAATCCGGGTTTGGGCATGTCCGGTGCGTGTCCCATGATCTCTCACCCGGTCTTCAGTCTGCACTCTTCTCCGGTCCGCTCTGAATTCGGAGGTCTGGGAACTCTGGGGTTGTCTCAGATCGGAGCTTTTCCAGGTATGTTGAGCAGAAGAAGTCATTGTTTTATCACAGGTTACAGTCTATGCAACATATTTACGGTGTTTAAATCTTATGAAACACTCCCGTCTAACAAAATAGCTTGAAATGGGGAAGAATTGCAAGAAAATGTTTTGAGAATTTTCTACATTATTTTTCCTGAACATTAAGCAACATTTACCCCCAAACTCATAATGCTAAATTAATACAAATTATTTGCATTACAATAAAGTGACATTAAAGTTACATTTACATTTTGAAATATTCATTGTTCATTGGTAGTTTGTTTAAATTAATTTGAATTGAAATATATATATATAAATATTTATTGTGAGTTTAATTGATATGCATATAAAAATTGAATTATACATTTATTCATATAATAAATATATATATTTTAAATATTTGTATATGTATTGTTTATAATTATTTAAAAAATCTAATATTTATCATTTAAATTATAATTGTACATTTTGAATTATATTATTAAAAGCATCCTGTTGGACTGTAATTTTTAATTAATACTGGCAGAAATTTTTTTTATAAAAAAAAAAAAAAAAGTGGAATATTTAGTATTTTTTATGTATTTATTTGGTCTTATGTCAGGTTAAAATGTTTTTACACTAACTGTTTAAACTTAAATGTTTTGTTATAGTGTAATTATACATTTAAGAACTGAAGAATAATAATTAACTATGTGTACTTATAGGATTAGGGTTGTATCTGTACTTGTATTATTCATAATTTATTGTTAATATATACCATTGAGAATATTGGCAGAATGATCTCAGCAGTGAAACATCTGGATCCGTTAAAGTAAAGAAAATGCAGGGAAAACATCAAACATCACAATGTGTTCTTCATTTCTTTAGTTATTATTTTAAGAGGAGGGTTGAAATGTGACCTGGACATGTTTTGTGGGCGCACAGGCAGCATGTTTCACCTTTACAGTGCTTTCCATCAGTGCGGCGGTCCACGCTGAGGCCGTGACATTTATAAAGACCTGAATGCTTCGGGTCAGAGCTCTGCTTTAACCTCGTGCAGCGTCTCCAGCCCCTCACAGACTTCACTTCATGACACACACAATGATTCTTTTCTGAACAACTCCCAGCCCTCGTCCTGAACGACAATCAGACACTGAAACATAAAGGAATGCTTTTGAGGTTGTTTCTTGTATTCATATGACATGCTTTACTATTGGCCATAAAGTGGTTGTTTACAGAACCGAGTGTTTTCTGTGAGTCATGTGTGAGCAGGCTATTGGAGAATCGGCGTGCGTGATGTCTGTATTAGATTTACCATCTTTAGCATGTTTATAATGAGGGACAGAAACGAGAGTGGATGGAGTAAAGCACCGCTCTGAGGAGCTGGTGTGAAAGCAGACGCCTGTAATCACAAGATGGATTTTCTCTAGCTCTGGATCATTTAGCATCACTCACTGACTGTTTGTATAGATTTGTTGCTCGCTGAGGATTTATGAGCTAGTTTGCTTGTGGTTATGGCACAGTCGAGGATAAATTAAAGAGGTTTTTGTGACGCTTTGATGTCCTGTGTTTTTGATAAGGAGAGAACAATATGCAGAAACAGCACTTTTTGGTTTTAACATTATGCATTATGTTGCATGTCTCTTTATTTTTCATGTAAATGTCCTTTAAAATACCTTTTTAGCATAGCTCTAAAGTTTTATATGGGGTATATCTACACTCATGTAAAGAAATATATACTATGTAGCCAGTGTTGGGGGTAATGCATTACAAGTAACTCGAGCTATGTAATCAGATAGCTTTTTAATTTACAAGAAAATATCTTGAGTTCCTTGTCCCCATGTTGAGGGAGTAAATGCAGAGGCGTTATGTGCGCTATGTGAACATGTTACTGTAGTTCTAGACTAAATGTCATCATGCATTTACTCCTCACTTGCACAAAAACAGATTCAGTATTCCTCAAAATGAATAAATACACTGAAATGCAAACTCAGAATATGACTCAAACACAAATGTATGCATTTAATCCCATTTTTATTAAACATGGTCTTTACTGCTGAGATTTGATGATCCAGTTCAACCATACTAATAAACAAAATGACTTTAAATAAAATGTTTGATTTTTTTACTGCTGAAGAGTGTTGAACTTTCTTCTCCTGCGTCGTATTCTTCGTTCAATCAGAATAGCAGCACCGCTGAAAGGTGTGTTTGAGCTGCGTCCTCTACTGTACAGATGTGAATGAACATTTCCTTCAGCCTGGTGCTTATTCATTTCACTTTTGTGTGCAAGGGCTTCTTTTATGTTTGCCAGAAGTAGAGCCCAGCCCAGATGAGAGTAATTTAACCCATTACTTTCCATAAAAAGTAACAAGGTAACACAATTGGTTACTTTTTCGGGAGTAACATAATATTGTAATGCATTACTTTTAAATGTAACTTTGCCAACCCTGTACATAGCAAATCTCAACTGCTTAATTATTTGTAGTCATTTGTCATCTAAGAAAAGTCTTTAATGGAGACTTTTGAAGAATGAGACTCTCATCCAAGGAAATATTAAATGGATAGTTCACCCCAAAATGAAAATTACTTTTAATTTGTACCAAACCTCTGAGTTCCTATTTTCTGCTGAACACAAAATAAGATTTTTTTGAAGTATATTGGAAACAAACACTTGACGGTAGCCATTGACTTTAATTGTGTTTTTTTAATTACTGTGGAAGTCAAATGTTTGGTAGTCCACGTTCTTCAGAATATCTTTGTTCTCAAAAGATGACAGAAACTCATACAGGTTTGTAATGAGATGAGGTTTAATTTCTGGGTGAACTATCCCTTTAAACTTGATCTGTTTCCACAGATTGGTGGCGTTTTGCAGATGCTCAGGGTCAAGGGTCGATGGCCTTTTTCCCTCATCTTCTGGGTCTGCCGGCATTATTCAGCGCACCAGCCCTGAACCACGAGCAAACCCTCCTTCAGTCTCATGCAGCCAGACGCGCTCCGGTGAAAGGTGCTACATTACTCTCATGTGCTCTGTGTGTATTTATTCCTAAAGAAAGTGGCATATTTAGACATCTTTGTGCTCCAAACATGAAGACCGACCCACAGTATAAGCATTATAAATAGCATTTGACCCAAATACTGAGGAAGCATTGCTTTTAACCTTTGAAAATATAGATCATAAATATACTCCTATTTCATTTAACAGACAAGTATTTATGAAAATAATATCAAAACTATGATTTAACAAATGTTATTACTAAATGTCAGGAAAATGACTTATTCCACTAAAATACAGCAGACGTGATCTGGTGTGGGGAAAACCAGCCTCTGAATTTAATACTTCATATCAAATCAATGAAGTCTTTATGCAAAAATTATCCTGAAAATTAAGCACACATTATTTTGTGAAAATGTACCCCCAAATTATTGTTAATGCATTGCAAAAATAATATATTTTTCTTATTCCTATAAAGTGACATATTTAAATAATGTTTACTTTTTGAATGTTTATACATCATGGGAGTATTTGAGGTGCTACCTTTAATGCATCTGGATTTAAATAAATAAGTGAATTGTATAATTTTAAATATTATGTATATTAATATACAACTATATATATATATATATATATATACACATACATACATATATATATATTTTGCAATTATTAACATTGATAACCATTTAATAACTAAGCATCAATAATAATTGAGGAGCAAAATTGAGCATATCCACAAAAATATGGAGCAGCACAACGGTTTTCAACATTGATAATTATCTAAATTTTTCTTGAGCAGCAAATCAGTATACTAGAATGATTTCTGAAGATCATGTGACACGAGTAATGATGCAAAAAATTCAGATGCGCATCACATAAATAAATTACATTGTAAAATATATTACAATAGAGGAAAATTTTAAATTGCAATAATATTTCACAATAGTACACTTATGTTACACTATTTTTGATCACGTAAATGCTAAAGAGATTTCATTAAAAACATAAAAAAATTGTGAACTTTAGACATAATTTCTACATATTATGTTCATATGATATGTATGTATTTACAGATATTTACAGCCTGCTTATGTTTACTGTTTACCTCACACTGTCACTTCGACATATTAATAAACACATTTGAGATTTGATCTATTACATATAAATTGCATCTATTTACACCTCTACTGTACTCGTGATGAAAACAATCTTCACTTCACTGTTTTTAGATGATTTGTAAAATGATCCTAAAGTTTAAAACCTAGTGAGTTTCTTTACCGTCTACTTGTTTTGTAAACAAATGATCGCTCATTCATTTTCAGTTTATTCACGTGTACAGTACAGAGTCATGCTGTAAGTAAAGATGTGTTTGTTTCATACTTGATGTTTTCTGAAGCAGGGCTGAATGGCTCCATCAATGGAAAGACCAAATCAAGCTCCGCCTTCTCCACACCCTCTCCAGTCCTCATCGCTCCAGATCAGACCAAGAGCCTGAAAACCAGCCCCAAACCAGCTCTAAACCAGCTAGAGGAGAAAACTAGACCCAAAACAAAAGACGAGGTAAAGACTCTTGCTCTTATAAATTATTAAACATGACTTTTGGTCATTATTTACTCACTCGTGTTGTTATAATAAACTCGCATGTTGTTATATTTTCTATATTATATAACTCAAACGTGAGTTAGTTAATTAGTTGACTTGTAAATAAGCAAAGCATTGAAAGGGGTTTAATGTTTTCCATATTTATGCAGCATTCATATCAGTATGCGTTATAAATTCTGCTGTTGACACTGTCAGAAAATATCGTTCAGCTTGTTTGGGGGGCTATTTTTAGTCTGCCTTGTCAGCTGGAAGGGTGGCAGAAAGGGTTGTTTGTTTAAATAAAGCGGCTGCTGCTGTTGACTGACATTGCTCTTCCTGACAGAAGCCGTGTAGTAAAGTGCCAGACGTCTCCATCAACAGCGACAGCCAATCAGCATCCAGCTCTGACAGCTCGAGCGATGCTCTTAGCAGCTCTGACTCAGACGACCTGGAGGATGATGACGATGATGATGATGATGCTCAGAGTGATGATAGTGTGGACTCAGAAAAGTGCAGAAAAGATCAGAAAGTTATTCATAAGGTATGTGTGTCTTAAATATATACATGCATGTGTTTGACACAATCCAATCCAGACGAGTTGAAGGCTCAATAGAGCCTCAGCAGTGCCACAGGCTGATTGCTTCCATGCCACATCACTGATGCTAGAGTTTGTGTCAAAGGAGCTCCTAACAAGTATTGAGTGCAAAAATGAACATACTTTAAAGAACTAGAACTTTTCTGTTTTGCAAATCCTTTTTTGATTAATTTTAAGAAATATTTTGAGATACTGATTTTTAACTTTCATGAGCAAAAACAAACAAAAAATCTTTGAAATGTTTTGCTTTACATTTAATGGATCTAGAATATATGAAAGTTTCGCTTTTTTTAAATGAGTTACAATAAAAAATTAACTTTTTCACGATAATCACATTTTTTGAGATGCACCTGTACATAATAAATAAACACACACACATTATGTAAACCAGTGTTTCTCAACCCTGGTTTTTGAGAACAAAAACTTTTATTTTGGATACGATTCATCTTTTGACAGCACTAGTATGTACACAGATACAAATGTTTTAATCTTTTTCAAATTTAGTTAACAACACAAGTGCCAAGAGATTAAAAATGTAATCTCTGTATTTAGGTATATATATATTTTTTTACAACTTTTTTAATGTTTATACCATTTAACCTTTTCTATCATAGAAGATATGGTAGTATGCTATTCTAAATGTAGCCTTTGATTGGGTGGATATTATTTTTCTTAAATGTTATTGTGGAATGTATTACTACTACTACTACTACTACTAAAATATCAAAACTAACAATAATAATAATGAAAAGATTACAGATTGTAATAGTATTAAATAATCCACATTAAAAGTAATGCAATATTTAAAAACTGTTGAACAAAGATGTTTCATTATTTTATGTTAGTTTAATTTGATATTGTGCTTTCCCGAGCAGGAAATGTACACCGACAGGAAGAAGAGCCGTCACTCTGTAGGGCAGGATAAGCTGGACGTCCAGGCTTTGCTTTTGTCCCAGCTGCCATTGCACATCCAGTCCTTCAGACCGACAGAGCAGCCCAGCAAACACGCCAGTGTCATCCAGACCACAGGTCTAGCATCCAGTGCAAAACCTCTTGCACTAGTCACGCAGCGGCGCAGGGACAGAGACGCACCGTCACCTAAAGACCTTCCCGTCTCACACTCATCCTCTCCAAAACCACCTTCCCTCACGCCATCACCCAAACCTCTGTCTCTGTCCTCCTCCGAATCCACTCCTCTACAGACAGACTGTCTGAAGACCAGCAAGAATTACCTCAACGAGACCCTGCTGAACATTAACAGCTGCAGCAAACTCAAACAGGTGACTTTCTCTGAAACACAACGAGATAGAAAGCATGGATGTGCATGTGATACTTGCTGATGGGGAAGAAACTAAACTACAGTTCAAAAGTTTGGGCTCTTTTAATGTTTTTGAACGAAGTCTCTTCTGTTCATCAAGGCAGGCAGCATTTATTTGACCCCACATTTTACAAGTAAAAACATTACAAATTGTGAAATATTATTACAATTTAAAATGACAGTTTTTTTTTATTTTTTTATAAAATTTAATTTATTGCTGTGATCAAATCTGTATTTTCAGCATCATTAATCCCCAGTCTTCAGTGTCACATGATCTTCATAAATCATTCTAATATACTCATTTGCTGATCAAGAAACATTTCTGATTATTATCAATATTGAAAACAGTTGTGCCGCTTCATATTTTTGAGGAGACCATTACACTTTTTTTTAGGATTTAGATTAAAATAAATCTTATTTATCATATTGTCATATTATTGAAAGAAATTATAACTTGTATTCATCAAGGACACATTAAATTGATTAAAAGGGACAGTAAAGACATTTATAATATTTCAATGCTGTTATTTTGGACTCAAATATTCATGAAAAAATGATATCACGGTCTCCACAAAAATATTAAGCAGAAAAATGCTTATAGGTGCTAATAAGGACCATAATCAATAATTGAGCACTGATAATAATAATAATAATAATAATTGATCAGCATATTAGAATGATTTCTGAAGATACAGCTGCGCATCACAGAAATACAATAGATTTTAAAATATATTGAAATCGAGAACACTTATTTTGAATTGTAATATTATTACTGTTGTGCTGTGTTTTTTAAATCTGATAAATGCTGCTTTGATGTGCACTTCTTTCAAAAACAAACCAATCTTACCAACGCCACATTTGATCAGTAGTGTATATTGTGCATAATTCAGTTCTCAGCTTCATCATAAATAATCTTCTGCATCACAATAAATTCTAAATTCTGTTTTGAATATATTAGTTGCATATTTGTTTTAATCTGTGCATATGAATAGGCAGCATTCATTTCAAAGAGTCACAATGAATGACAGATGAATAATAGCAATATCTCTGTCCCGTCAGTCATCTCTACCTCAGGCCTTTCCTCCACCGTTGAGAGGTGCACAGGAATCACAGAGCAGCCAGAAACCTCCGTTAACTGAGAACCACCATCCCGGCGCCCTGCAGGACGCTCCTCTGGCCCTCATCACCAAACCTCGCTCCCAGAGCACACGCACCCCTGATAAACCACTGCTGGGTGCTACCAGCCCCCCGATCAACCTCAGCACCACGGGCCGCACCTCTACCTCACCCGGTCCGACTGCCCGAGCAGGCCGAGGGAAGGCCGGTCAAACCAGGCAGAGGATGCTGAAGAGAGAGAGACCCTCATTGGTGGAGCACTTCAGGGGGGCGGAGTCTGAGCTCCCTGACAGTAAAGACTCTGATAATTCATTAATGCAGGACGAGGATGAAAATGATGCTTCAAACGACAGTCTCTCAGGTCAGCATGATGTAATCATTCAGATCAAATATTATTATTTAACATTAGTTAACTACAATAATTAGCATGAACTAATAATGAAAAATACTAGCATAGCATGTAGTAAGTCTAGTTAATGTTAACATTTACTAATACATTAGTAATTAGTAATAATACACGGATTATTATATTTAAAATATAAATGTAGGATTTACCTTAGGATTAAATTGAAAGTTTTGACATTTTGTTTTGATTGACATTATTGTTATTATTTTGTATGTCTACTCAGTATTTATATTTTATTTATCAGGTTTAGTTTATTTTATTTTAGTTATTTTACCAGTTAAACTAAACAAAAATGCTAAATGTTGCCTTGGCAACTAGCTCAAATAAAATAAGTTTACCTTTTAAAAAGCATTTAAATTTGTATTTTATTTTGTATTTTAATTTAAACTTACAAAAAGTATTTTAATTTCATATATATATATATATATATATATATATTAGAGGTGGGCATAGATTAATTTTTTTAATCTAGATTAATCTAGATTAATTTTGGAATTAATCTAGATTAATCTAGATTAAAATGGCTCATTTGAATTCTGCCGAAGGCATTCAGAATATGTGTGCTACCCAAATAATGACTAAAAGTAAGTCTTTGAGAACGGGTTTCTCAAGCCAGGTGGCGCATTAGACCAGGGGCTCATCTCCTGTTTCCAAAATGCATCACAAACTTTAATCTCTTCCCGTCCCAATCCCACGAAAAACTGGAGGAAAATCCCGTTCCACTCCCGGAAGAATGACTCCCATTCCCTCCCACTCCCGTGTTGTTGTTTTTTTGTTTTTGTTTTTATAACTGTCAATTACAGTAAAAATATAGTACAGATCACAGCGTGTCCCACTTATTAGTTGAATAAAAACCCAAAATGTAGTTTTTTGTTATTATATTGAACTGAAAGCCATCTTATGCACAGTGTTGCACAGATTAAATTTCATGTAAATCATCCATGCTAACACACACGTCTTCTATTTTTATTTTTTAGACATTTCACTCTCTATAGATATATTTTTCAAAGACGGAGTTTCTAGCTCAAGTTCACATGAGACCTAAAGCGCATCCTGTTTGCTTAAAAGCGCAACGTTTCGTTGTTATTCTGAGTGCACACAAATAAACGTAGTCTTTACAGATTCGAAAGATGTATTAGGCTACTTTTATCTGTATGACCAAGAATGACGGAGATTTTAAGAGCAAGTGAGCGCACCGGAGCCTGTCCTGCAGCAAACGCGCTTCCACACAAACACTTCAATAGCGCACATTTCTCTAGGTTAACATCATATTGAGCGGCCATGTAAAGTTGCTACTACATACATCTTTCAGATGAAAAGCCATATTTGAGGTTGATGAATGATAGGTGAGCGTTTGGATGTCCTGCCCGATTGTATTACCACATAGACCAGCCGTTAACAATCTGTCCATCACGGACTGCGAGCCTCTAGTTCGAAGACTCGTTCTCGCCCCCTACAGTGCAATTCGGCTAGGTATACATCCGCACTAAAATATCAGGGTGAAAGTCATCATAGCTTGCGTAGTATAGACCCAGCTCCCAACCCAACTTTGAGAATAGATTAACGGCGATATTTTTTTTATCGCCGATAAGAGTCTCGCGTTAACGCAGCACGTTAACGCCGATAACGGCCCACCACTAATATATATATATATATATATATGTGTGTGTGTGTATATGTGTGTGTGTGTGTATATATGTGTATGTGTGTGTGTATATATGTGTATGTGTGTGTATATATATGTGTATGTGTGTGTATATATATGTGTGTGTGTGTATTCTATGTGTGTGTGTCTCTCTCTGTGTGTGTGTGTGTGTATCTCTTGTGTGTGTGTGTTCATCTCTGTGTGTGTGTGTGTGTCTCTATCTTGTGGTTGTGTGTGTGTCTCTCTCTCTGTGTGTGTGTGTGTGTGTCTCTTCTCTGTGTGTGTGTGTGTGTGTCTCTCTCTCTCTGTCTGTGTGTGTCTTCTCTGTGTGGTGTGTGTCTCTCTCTGTGTGTGTGTCTCTCTCTGTGTCTGTGTGTGTCTCTCTGTGTGTGGTGTGTGTCTCTGTGTGTGTGTGTGTGTCTCTCTCTCTGTGTGTGTGTGTGTCTCTCTCTGTGTGTGTGTGTGTGTGTGTCTCTCTCTGTGTGTGTTCTCTCTCTGTGTGTGTGTGTCTCTCTCTCTCTGTGTGTCTGTCTCTGTCCCTGTTCCGTCGCCCTCCTGTCCCCTCCCCCTCCCCTCTGTTTTTTTGTCCCGCTGCCTTTCTGCTCTTTCCTCCTCCCCTTTTGCAACACATCGGTGTCAAAACTTGCATGCACGTTCATGATCCTAAACAAGTAAAAAGTCATATGCCACAAAATATGTGTAATTTTCACATTGATACATGAGCAAACACTCTCATATTGTTTTTTCTCCTGCAGACTCTGACAGCAATTTAGATTCTGATTCTGATGATGATGGTAAAGATGAAGAGATGGACACGGATTCAGAGATGGACAGAACGCCACTCAAACTCACCAAATCCTCAGCGCCTATACTTGACTCCTCCCACAGCACTAGCCCCGCCCCTCTCAATCTACAGGTTCAGAAAACACCTGCCACAGCCATTGTGGCCAGCTCTGGGAATTCAGCCAATCACAGTTCAGCTTTGTCTTCTTGCAGTGTGGCCACACCCCCAGGTATTTCAGCAATTGTCATGCATGTTTTTACTATATTTATATTGCATTTGTTAGACTTGTATTTGTTTAATTGTTTTTGCCATGAAAATATAGCATAAGATGTTGACATGACATTAAATAAATATATACTACTACTACTACTGTCTTTAAATTAAATTATGTGGCATCGCGTGTGTGTGTGTGTGTGTGTGTGTGTGTGTGTGTGTGTGTGTGTGTCGGCCATAAAACATCAATATGGGTTGACCAGTCCATTTCTGCTAAAACAGCACGTGTATGTTTCTTGTGTTTATATATTTGCGTATCTGCTATGTTTCTAGGGAAAAGGAGAAGAGTCACAGATGAATGTGCTCTGCGGAAACCTCTAGAATATGGGTGAGGCTTGACTTTCCAGCCATTTCATGTTACATGAGCTCTTATTTTCTTTTCTTTTTAGTGATATCTAACATTTGCTTGCATTTCTAACATCCTTTTAGGCCCAGAACCTACACATTTTCTTCTAACTATGCAACTGTATGTCAGAGTAGTGCACTATTCAGTCTTCTACAGTTTGAAAGTGATAGTCAGCATGTTATTAGCTTACATTAATAAAAGTGCATCTGGTTTAATGACACGGATATTTGAAGGACACTCTATTGCCCTCTTAAGTACAGAGGTTTGTTATTGCATCAGTAATGCAAGAATACATCTCAAGTACATACAACAGGACCGAATAAAGGTGAAGTAGTGAGTAGTGCTATTCTTTTACTTGTTGCCAGGTATGCGAAGTTACTTATAAAAAACACAAAGCAGCCATCTGAGGAAGCAATATATCTAGAAATATAATCAGATTTATTTGTGTATTTCTATTATCATATCAGTATTTATTTGGCATAAAAATAATGAGATTCTGAAATGGACTTGCTAGTTTAGTTGCAAAGCACATTTAAAAACAACAGATGGTAGTATAAAACATACAATGATATAAATATTAGAATATTATTCATATAAATATAAAAAAATGCATTTGAATGTGTATTTTATTTAATTTTACTTATCATTATAATGATGCTAATAATAATAATAATATTTAAATATTAAACATTAAATTTAAAATGTGAATTGCTAAATGTTTGCTAAAAGATATTAAAATACACTTTTTTTTCATTAGTATATTCATGAGAACAAACTTGAGCTGAATTGAATCAACACTGAACTGGCTTGAGCTGAATAATAACTCTATAGTTTTGGTGGAGCTGCTTTTTTTAGTTAAATTGAGTTTCATAATTTGATGAACTTTGCACTATTATTTATCTAAACCGAATAAACACTGAAATGAATTTGACATGATTTGTTTAAATACAAATAATAAAAAATCTTTATTTGTTTAACTGTGTTGAAAACAGTGCTGGACAGCGGTATTTAAAGCTGAAATATCTTTGGAATAAAATAAAAACGTAAAGAATTGTTGGACAAACTTGGCCAGTTTTAGTGGAAATCAGCCGACAAATGGCTTGCAGTGGTCTCATTTCTACATGAATTCACTTTGAGTCTAGAGCATGGACTCTTTCTGTTCTCAGATGGCAGAGGGAGACGAGGATCACGAACACGTCCGGGCGTTTGCGTGGAGAGGTGGTGTATTACGCTCCATGCGGCAGAAAGCTCAGACAGTATCCTGACATCACCAAGGCAAGAGATGATCACTTTAAAACTTGTGTTGCTGTTTAATGACTGATGCTGCTGCCGTTCTGTTGATCTTACGCTCTCACTCCTCACAGTATCTGACCAGAAACGGGATAAGAGACATTACACGTGATCATTTTAGCTTCAGTGCTAAAATAAAGCTTGGTGACTTCTATGAAGCCAGAGATGGACCGCAGGTAATGTCTTCAGTTGCACTGGTCTCTTGTTCAAGTCAAACAGGTCCTGTACAGACTGAACAAAAGTGATTTAATTTGCTGTGTGGGAAGTAACAACCTAGTGTATATCTGTGGAGTTAAAGTGTGTTGTGATTTTTGTTTTAAAATATTAAATGATTATATAATAATAATAATAATAATAATAATGATTATGATCATTTTAGATATTATGTTGTTACTACTACTAGTTCTACTACTATTACTACTACTACTACTTCTACTACTATTACTACTACTTCTACTACTATTAATTCTACTTCTACTACTACTACTACTACTACTACTACTTCTACTACTACTACTTCTACTACTATTACTTCTACTACTACTTCTACTACTATTACTTCTACTACTACTATTACTACTACTACTACTACTACTACTACTACTACTACTTCTACTACTATTACTTCTACTATTACTTCTACTACTACTTCTACTACTACTACTACTACTACTACTACTACTACTACTACTACTACTACTACTACTACTTCTACTACTACTTCTACTACTATTACTTCTACTACTATTACTT
Organism: Oxygymnocypris stewartii; assembly: GCA_003573665.1. Lineage (NCBI taxonomy): Eukaryota > Metazoa > Chordata > Actinopteri > Cypriniformes > Cyprinidae > Oxygymnocypris > Oxygymnocypris stewartii. The sequence goes on along the minus strand of QVTF01023994.1, from coordinate 37,963 downwards.
CTACTACTACTACTACTACTACTTCTACTACTACTACTATTACTTCTACTATTACTTCTACTATTACTTCTACTACTACTACTACTATTACTACTACTTCTACTACTACTATTACTTCTACTTCTACTATTACTTCTACTACTACTACTACTACTTCTACTACTATTACTTCTACTATTACTTCTTCTACTACTATTCTACTACTATTATTACTACGACTACTACTACTACTACTACTACTACTATTACTACTACTTCTACTACTACTACTACTACTACTACTACTATTACTACTACTACTACTTCTACTACTATTACTTCTACTACTACTACTACTACTATTACTTCTACTACTATTACTTCTACTACTACTACTACTTCTACTACTACTTCTTCTACTACTACTATTACTTCTACTATTACTTCTACTATTACTTCTACTACTACTACTTCTACTACTATTACTACTACTTCTACTACTACTACTATTACTTCTACTTCTACTTCTACTACTACTACTACTACTTCTTCTACTACTACTTCTACTACTATTATTACTACTACTATTACTATTACTACTACTACTACTACTACTACTACTACTATTATTACTACTACTACTACTACTATTACTACTACTTCTTCTACTACTACTATTACTACTACTACTACTACTACTACTACTACTATTACTACTACTACTACTACTACTACTACTACTACTACTATTACTACTACTTCTACTACTACTACTACTACTATTACTACTACTTCTACTACTAATAATACAATAATAAAAAGAATCATATAATTATATAAAAAATATAATAATACAAATATTTTGTTTTACTAAACTTAATGTTTTATTTACAAAAAATGTGACAAATGCAGTGTTAGTGTTTTTATGAAATTATTTCATTAAAATAACCCATTGAAGCAACAACAACAATAATAACAAATAATTGTAGATATTATTATTATTATTATTATGCTGTTACTGCTACTCGTACTACTACTAATGATGATAATAATAATAATAATTTAATTTTTACTCAAATTTATATTTATTTGCTAAACAGTGTTTTTAGGCTGTTAGTGTGTTTTGTTTAAATTTTAAATTATCTAATAAAAATTAGATTTTAAAAATTTAAGCAACAACAGTAATAATAATAATAATAAAAAATATTATTATAAACTATTATTAATATTACTACTACTACTACTACTACTAAAAATAATAGTAATAATCCGTAATAATTATTTTTATTATACATTTTGTGGCAGATAATAATTGTCGTTGTCTTCTTCAGGGGTTACAGTGGTGCTTACTGAAGGAAGAGGAAGTCGTTCCTCGTATCTTAGCGATAGAAGGTCGTCTGAAGAATCTTGACCCCGCTGGCTCTCGCAGGAAAAGCAGAGCACCTGACGAGAGTGAAGCTGATGCTGTCAGCAGCTCTGAGGTCAAACTACTGCGCAGACTGGAGGCCCAGGGTACCAAAACAAGACCCTTACATCTGATCTGTTTTAGCAAAGATGGGAAACTAATCAAGATTTTAGATTTAGTTCACCCAAAATGACTAATTCTGTCTTTTTTGAAGAATCTTCACATTAGATGTTTTCATGTCTTCTCTATACACGGTTTCTGTAGGTCTTAAAATTATTATTTTACTCTTTCACAAATTAAGAGTCTTAAATTGATAGTCATGGTGTTAAATGTTGCATGCACTGCCAAAACTATAATAAAAAATAACTCCATATTTGAAAATAATTGAAAAATGTCAGTATATTTGTTTCATTTTACAATAAAATGTTTAAACCTCCCTGAATTTACTTGCAAAATGAAGACACGATGGAGGGAGGGGGGAGGGGGGGGGGATTGAACAAAATTAAGTTTAAGTTTAAATACTGTAGCTCGTTAAGCTATTTATTGGTAAAAATTAGTGCACTGCTGATGCAACTCATTGTTTTCTCCTCAGACATTTACATTTAGAGAATATATTGATGTATTGTCAATATTGCCTTCTATTAAATTACTTAGTATATGAAACGCCGCACTCACAAAAACAGTCTTCTTTTTACAGTTTATTGTTCAATTATCACCAATGCAAAAAAGAAAAATGTAAAAAGACATTGTGAGTGTGGATTATGGTTTCAAATACTAAGTAATTTAATAGATTGACGCACCAAAATAAAAGATAAAGTGACAGAAGAGTGCTTTGTGGAACTTCTATTTGTTCCTGAAATTCTTTAATCGGGTTTAAAAAGGTCTTAATGTATCTTTATAAAACTTGCAGAAAGCCTGTCAGTAGTTGGACTTGCTGTGCATTAAATGAGCTCTAAATCTCTTGTGTACCGGTCAGAAATCGCGCGGCAGGCGGCTCAGATGAAGCTGATGCGTAAGCTGGAGAAGCAAGCGCTGACACGAGCGGCTAAAGAGGCCAGGAGACAGCAAGGTGAACTGACGTTTCATTTTGATTTCTAATACACTTGCTAAACCTGCTCACCATCTCCTATGAACTTCCAGCGATCATGGCGGCTGAAGAGCGGCGGAAACACAAGGAACAGATGAAGATTCTGAAACAGCAGGTTTCCTCATGACCTGTAGTTTGTGACACTTCAGATCAGTCTTTACCTTTGTGTTTCTGCATAAGATGCTCCACATGTCATCAGTGCAAACCTCATTCTTTCTCATTCCTCTCTTTCACAGGAGAAGTTCAGGAGAATCCAGCAGGTGCGTTTGGAGAAGGAACTCCGTGCTCGGCAGGTTTTGGAGGTACTTTTATGTACAATCTAAAAGCTTATACACTGTACAGTGAAAATAATATAAATATAATACAACTGTAAAATTGTCTAAGTGCAGCTATAGTTTAATTAGAGTAATGGAAATTCTCCACGCTTTGACATCAGTTTTAATAACGGTACATTTTTCTGAAGCATGGGAAGTTTTGGAGGTGCTTATAAATGAATTAATTAATACATCAAAAAATATATATTCATATTACTTTGTTAAACCTTAAATATTTGATAATAGTACAATGATAAATTATGGATAATTAATTATATATAGAAAAGCTATTATGTTGAAGTGTGGGAAATGTTTTGTATAAATCAGATTGAAAATAGCAGAAGTTAGTTTTGATGACTTCACTATTAGTTTAAAGTGTGGGAAATAGCATGAATTAATAAAGAAGCGTGTCTGACTCTAAAGACTTGTATGTTGCTCCTGGAATGACACAGTTTTACTCTGAAATTGAACAAATGTTCCTCTTTAAGTGTCCATATTAATCTTTAACATATAAGGACAAGCAGTTAGCATTATGACCATATTTCAAATGGACATTGTTATTTAATCAACCCTAACTGCTTTTGTTTTATTGTATATTATTTTATTTGTATATCTTATTTTAAATCTGCTTCTTTACCGTGTCTGTTTGGTTTGAATGATGTTTCCTCTACTTGGGGAAAAAAATAAACCCCTTTTTAATAAAAAAAAAAATATGGAACATCCATCAAATATTATTAGAATTCTGAAAAGTATATAATTGTATCACATCTGAAGAGATATTTATCACATCTTTAATTCATACAGTACTAAGCATTCGAATATTTACTGGTTAAATAACTTATATTTTATGTTATAATAATGTATTAATTTATCTGTCAAATATGTTTATGCCAACAGGCTAAAAGAAAAAAGAAAGAGGAGGCTGCGAATGCCAAAATACTAGAAGCTGAAAAACGAATAAAGGTAGGTTTGTTTGTTATCTTTTCTTGTAGTATTTGATTTACTGATAATTCACTATGAGCAGTTTATCTCAATGTCTGATTCACCGTCTCTTCTTGCTAAATATTACATGTTTACTAAAAACAATGAACACACTAAGAGTAAAGTCAGACATTGGGACAGAAATACACCGTGATTGATTTGATTTGACAGATAACAGCAATAACCGTTACAATTGAACTAGTATTCAAGTTAAATACTTGATGACACATTGTGTGTTTTATATGGTTAGAAACATTATAGGATGCAAACAAAAATCTGAAACTTGACTAGTGCACATTTTATAACCATTTTTCGTGAGAGATTGAGTGAGACCTGAGACGACAGAGGTACTCCATTTCTCATTTTACATTAACACTCTCGTGCCCTCGACTATACGCCTGTCAATCATATCCCGGGCGTTTCAATATACCGCGGAAATAAATCCTATCTGCTTATGACATCCCTTCATCTGCATCTCTTTCTCTCTCCCAGTCTCGGGAAGGGAATATTTGCGTGTTTTAATGAATCTGATCTTTGTCTAAAGGAGAAGGAGCTGCGCAGACAGCAGGTCATCATCCTGAAGCACCAGGTATGAGCAGACGTCTTCACAATAATGCCTCAGATCTCTGCTGCTTTTATGAGATTACTTCAAAGAAATAGTTTAGCCAGAAATCAATTCTGTCATTATTAATTCTGTAAGAATGATCTTTTTTGGCTCCGCTATTCCTCTAAATGTATTGTGGGTAATCGTCTTCTGGGGAGTTGCTCAATGAGGTCGTATGCATTGATTTATTTACTCATTTTTTGTTCTTGCCTTTGCCAACTCGCACTGGCAGGAGTTGGAGAGACATAGACTAGATATGGTATGGGTATGTTTACTTCTCTACATCTAACACATTGTAAAATGCTTGTGATTTGGGTGTTTTGCTTTGACTGCGCTTGTATTTCTCCTGCATGACGCCCTGCATCTGCTTTCATCTGCCGGCCGAAGGAGACAGAAACGGGCTCTTTTCTGAAACCTAGTGAGCTGCCTATGTGGGAAGCATTTTTAGACCTCATAGCATTGCAAGAAGAATGCATTGAAAAATCCATCAAAGATGACAGACAAAATGAGAGAAATTATAGTAAATTATAAATGTTTTTTAAATATAATTTATATGCTATTTTAGTATTTATATTTAGAATTGGCTTTTATTTTTTATATTTCCAGTTTGAATTTTATTTTTAGTAATTGTATGTGAATTTGACATTTATTTATATTTTTATTTTCTTTTAAAGTTTTATAATTCCTTTTATTGTTTTTGTTTTAATATTTTATTTTCAAAAGTCTTAGTACTCCAACTTCTAATTTTCATTTAAGTTTTTCGTGTGTGTGTGTGTGTGTGTGTGTGTGTGTGTTTTATTTATTTTAATGGTCTTAGATACAATTAACAGGACTGCATATAATACTGAAAAGTTTTTTTAAGTTATATAGTTCAGTTGAATTAATTTGACATGATATTAGTGTTTTTTATTGATATTTTATGGGCAAATTAGAGAGCCGTTTGTTTATTGACATGTAGGACTTGTAAGAAGGACTTGATTGCGATGTCGAGGGTTTAATTTAATTTAGGGTGCTCCCTTAATAGGCAGCTCACTGTTTTGGAACAGAGCTGGAATCTGTTAACAGATATTAGTCACAATATTTCCATCTGTGTTGGTGGAAACTTGATTTGTGTCCACGCAGCTTCATGTCATCAAGCCTTCAATGCAACATCATAAACATTCGTTCTGATTCTTGCTTGTTTTTCATTTGCGTGGCGTCTAGTGTTTGTGATCTTTGAGAACATCCAGCCCCTGAAGTGTACATGTTGTTTTAGATTTAAAACCAGGCAATCAAATCATTTCCTTAAAGTGCCTCTCAGCAGCTGAAACCGTTTTCCAAATGAATCATTGTTTGTGTATCATTCTGTTATTTCTTGCATCATGTTTAAATATTGTTATACTGAAGAAGTTTAGAGATTTCTGGACACGTCTCCCTCGTCTGTCCTGCACTAAAGACCCGTAGAAACCCGAAAGCTTGATATATAACCCCTGGAATAACTCGCGCTTCATCCAGATGTTTAGTGGAGGACTGAGCTGTGCTGGTGAACAGATCTGTTGTAGTTCTGCAGACTCTCCGCTCTTAACCTGCTGAAGCTTCACTAAATCTTCATGCTTCTGCAGTTTTGTCACTTCGCAGGATACGATGCATGTGCTGTGGTTTAGTGTTTGTTCTTTATTCGGTCTAAATTTAGTTTGATTCTCATTTGATTTATTTCATTCTTTGTTCTGTTTCATCATTTTGTTTCTTTTATTTGATGTTTTGCTTATTTAGTCTAGTCTTTTATAATTTTTCTTAAGTATTTTCTTTATTTGTATTCATTCTGTCTTATTTTCTATTTCTGTTTGTTTTATTTTTTCTGGCTTGTTTTCATTTTTCTTTCAATTGGTCTTTAATTTGTTGTTTCTTTTTTATGCTTTCATTCTCTTTGCTTTTTCGTTTCTTTCATTGTTTAATGTTTTTCATCGTTTTGTTTTCTTATTGTATAGTATTTTTCATAATCTTTATTTTTCTTCTTGTATTTGCTTTCTCTTCTGTTATATTTTTGTTCTCAAATATTTGTTTCTTTTATTTGTTTACTTTTTTCATTGTTTATTCTTGCTTTCATATGGTTTTATTTTGATGTTTTTGTATTTATTTGTATAATTCCTTGTTTGTTAATTTGCTCATATGTTCTCCTCTTGTGTGTTCTTTCGTGTGTAGTTTTGTTTATTTGCTTCCCTCCGTTCGGTCTCTGATGTCAGATGTTTGTTGTTGTAGGAGCGGGAGAGACATCGGCAGCATGTGATGTTGATGAAGGCGATCGAGGCCAGGAAGAAAGCTGAGGTGTGTTATACAGCTCCTTTTATCATTTCATCATTCTCTTTTCCTCTTATTCTTCTCATCTCTCCTTTAGTGTGTCTGTCCATTCATCCATTCAGTCATAGAGACTATAAATGAGTAGATCAGTCTTATTGGCACACAAGGGTTGTCATATCATCTTAAATGTCTCCGCAGGAGAAAGAGCGACTGAAACAGGAGAAACGAGATGTGAAACGACTGAACAAGGAGCGCAGACTGGAGCTCAGACGGCTAGAGCTGGCGATGGTCAAAGAGCTGAACAAACCCACTGAAGACATGCGTCTGTCAGACCACAAGGTGAATTACAGCAGCCACTGAATCCCTTTAGCACAGAACCAAATATAAAGATTACGTGCATCATTTCTGGTCCATTAGTGGCACCAAACCAAATTGCTAAATCTGTTTTTTGTTTTTTTTGGCTTCATTTATTTGCTCAAATTCAGTAAAACTGTAAAATTGTGAAATATTAATTTTAAAACAACTGTATTCTATGCGAATAGATGTTAAAATGTAATTTATTTCTGTGATCAAACCAGAGTTTTCAGCATCATTACTTCAGTCTTCAGTGTCACATGATCTTCAGAAATCATAATAATATGCTGATTTGCTGCTCAAGAAACATTTCTGATTATTATCAATGTTTAAAACAGTTAATATTTTTGTAGAAATCGTGATACCTTTTTATTTCAACCGAAATTAGTACTTTTTTCATCAAGGATGTATTAAATTAATCAAAAGTGACAATAAAGACATTTATAATGTTACAAAATATTTATATTTTAAGCAGCAAAAGGTTTTCAAATTGATAAGAAACATAAGTAATTGAGCACCGATAATTAATCAATTAAAATCAGATCAAATTCAATCAGCATTACAGATTGATTTCTGAAGATCATGTGACACTGAAGACTGGAGTGATAATGCTGAAAATACAGATTTGATCAAAGAAATAAATTACATTTTACAACATATTCACATAGTATACCGCTATTTTAAATTGTAATAATATTTTAAATTTTTTGCTGTAATTTTAATCAAATAAATGTAGCCTCATGATCAGTAGACACTTCTTTTAAAAACATTACAAAAATCTTAATTATCCCAAACTTTTGACCGGCAGTGTATATGACAATCAAAAACCACCCGCCTAGCAACATAAGAACCACCTAGACGTAGTAGCAACTAGGGATATGCCGGTATCACATTTTCATGTTGCGATTAATTGCTAATGCTTTTATCACGGTATACGGTATTATCACGATATTGAAATTTAGTTGCAAAAAAAGTGCAGCATACAGCGATATTGTGACCTGTTGATTGGAAAAGTATTCTTAAAATGCATTCAAAATTCAGAATAATTTGTAATCTTTCTCTTTATTTTGAAGTGCCCACGATAACAATATCGTGCATAATCATTATCGTGATATATTGCATTACCGAATACATGCATATGTCTAGTAGCAGCCTTCTAGAACACCATCGCTACCACATACATGTAATAGCCACATAAGCATCCGATAGTAAACTGCTATTCTTGAATGAATTCAGTGTAAGTGAGTTTCTCTCTATGTGCAGCCTCTGCCAGCGCTGTCACGGATAGCGGGTCTGCTGTTGCCCGGAGGATGTTTCTCAGACTGTCTTATGGTCATGCAGTTCCTGCGCTGTTTTGGAAAGGTCCTGGGGTTTGATCTCAGCGCTGACGTGCCGTCACTCGGCGTGCTGCAGGCAGGGCTGCTGAATGTGGGCGACAGCATGGGCTTCATCCAGGACCTGCTGGTGCGCATGCTTTCTGCTGCTGTTTGTGACCCAGGACTCCCTGCAGGACACCGGGTGAGACCCTGATCATTTCAACATTCACTTCAGTGGCATGAGATGACTGGATGCTTTCAACTGATTTCCTACCAAACTCACCAACCAACGATTCTGGATAAATTGAGATTTTTTTGTCTCAAATAGAGATCATGATTCTGAACTTAACAAAATAATGTGCGACAAAATATTATAGCTGCAGTCTATTTAAAAGTGTTTAATTAATTTGAATGAATTATTAAACATTTTAAATATATATGCATTTAAAATTTAATATATTTAATACACAATATTATGAAGAAGTGGTTTGAATGAATGATTCAATGTCTCACTCAAAAATGCTTCACTTGTTTAATTTCTGGATTAATCTGTGTTATTTAACAAATCTCTTGAATTAATGATTTGGTGACAAATACATTTTTTAACAGTCTCACTTTTCGCGTTGAAACAATGCAATCGATACAGTTATTTGAAGCTTCAGTTACTTTCTAAAGGGGGTTGTGCCCTATAGGGAGCTATTGTTTTGATTCAAAAGCCTCATCGTGACAAATGTTTGTGTGTGAACATGCATGAAGACACGAAAAGAGGGATAAACCTATTCAATTGAGTGAATCATTTACTCTGGAACCTCTCCGATTGATTCACTCGTGACTCCAATCATTTATTTTAAGCTATTCAAAAGAGCCGTTCATTTAAGAATTTCAACATCGCTTGTACGTTTAGTGATGTGTGAAACAGAGCTTTTCCAAACTCTGGAAAAAAATATCAATGCTCCAACCGGATCGTGAATCTTTTCATTCAGATCGGGGCTTTGATTTTGATTCAGATTCAGAACAGGACTTTTTTATGCTTTTTAAAATGTATGTATTTGATTCAGATCACCGCAAATCATTTTGCTTTAGATCAGAAGTCCAGATCTGAAATGTTGGTTTCGTGAATCATTATTCAGATCGGGACTATGGAGCGTGGATTGTGGATCATTTGGTGCGGGTTCGCAAATCGTTTGTTTTAGATCGGGATTTTTCTGTGGGCACACGGGTCTTTTGATTCAGGTCGGGACTTCGGAGTGTGGATCTTTTTTTCAAACGTTTTTATTTTAATTTTTTAAACCGAACAAAACATCAAACAATTAAGGCAGTGCAGTAAATACCGTGTGTGTGTGTGTGTGTGTGTGTGTGTGTGTGTATATATATAAGAAATAACACACAAATACAAATTCCTTAAGAATATTAACCATGGTTTTATTATAGTAAAAGTTTTATAACCATGTTTTTTGTTTTGTATAACCACAGTTTTGCTATAAATACCATGTTTAAACTATGCCAAACATGAAGACTTAGCTCTTTTTATTTTTTTTGTTTGCTCTCTTTATTTTACAAAAGGATTTTGTTACGTTTTGTTGTTATTGGGAGTGTTATAAAACTAATTAGTGGTTATTTTTATATTTACCTGTATTTTATTTTTACAAAAAAAGGAAAATAGCCTGAAAAGCATTGTGTTAATTGATCGTCAATAAACATGATCTCATATTTAGTTTTTTATTTGATTTGTTTTCTCACTTGAATGTCCTAAAATCGGCACAGTATGTGTAGATTCTGTCTGATCTGTTCCCTCATACTCTTCTTCAAGCTGAATATCTCCAATAAAGAGCAAGAATTCATTTCAGCCCCTCGGCAGATTCTCTGCACTAATCTTACATGCGTTCACAGTCTTAATAAAAGCCTCTTGCTCGCCTAAATGTAACTATTTAACTGTGCCTTTAGATTATCATGATTATTCAGTTCTCTTTGACTGTATTAACTCACTGCCTTTGTCACATTTAATTATCGCGTCGCTCTCTTTTGTTTGGATGTTCTGAACACTACAGGCAAAGACCGCTCTGGGAGACCATGTGACTAACATCGGGCTGAACAGGGACAATGTGTCCGAGGTGCTGCAGATCTATATGGAAGCTCACTGTGGACAGACTGAACTGGCGCCGCTGGCTGATAGCTTGAAGACCAAAGCTTTCCAGGCCCACACACCGTCTCAGAAAGCCTCCGTACTGGCCTTCCTGGTCAATGAGCTGTCCTGCTGCAAGAGTGTGGTCAGGTGCGCTCATCTCCCTTCATTAGCTCTGCATGCTTACGGTGGAAAACTGATGCTGCACTAGAGAATGGACCAGGATAAATGTGCAATGGCAAAAATATATATACCTTAAAGGCATTTTGTATTTTGCCTTTCATTTATTGTGTAATATAGCTATTTGTGAATGTAATTAATTTGCAAAAAAGTTAATGCCAAAGGGAGTTGAACAGAAAACACTTGTCTGAAATGCCTAGTTTGTAGTCCTGACATTATTTATGTGACTTTGATAAATCATGTAAGACATTTGCATAATGCATGCACCATGGGCTGCTTTGACATGCCCTCAAAGAATAGTGTATGTGATTTCGCCATGTCACTGTTGTTCGTAGCGAGGTTAAAAACAAATATTTGATGGACTTCCAATAGCAGCGGCATAATTACTTTAGATATAATACTGTTTATTTACAGTTGCTCATAAAGCTGTGGTAAGAGGGCGATACATTTCTCGTATGAATGTTTTCTAGCAGAACACAAAAATAAAACAAGGAAAAAATATTTCTAAATTATGCATATTAAAGTGTCTATGTTATGCTCATTTGAAAGTGTTAATTAGTATAATACGGGCACTTTAATATCTTAATATCCTCCAAAAATGTAAAACTTTGTTAATTTTTATTTTGTGTAATTTTACTTCCAGGTAAATGTGACTTGTTTTAAGGATTTTTTTAATATATATATATATTATTTTATTTTAATATAAAAACTAAATATATCACATATATTAGTCACATGATAGTTTTTTTTATATTATAATAAAATAATATCATATTTAAATGTTTTACTGGAAAAATACTAGTATAAATAAAAGAATACTTGTACTCATGGGCGTGCGTGTGTGTGTGTGTGTGTGTGTAATATAAGATTTTAGTCATACCACCCAAGGTGCTTAGAAATGTCTGTGTTTCATGCACAAGATTGAATGTTTTTGTCGTCTTTGCACAGTGAGATCGACAAAAACATTGACAATATGACTAACCTGCGACGAGACAAATGGGCGATCGAGGGGAACCTACGGAAGTAAGACGTTTGTGTACACTCATCACATAAACACACATACAGTATTTACTTAATGACCTTATATAATGCAAAACATGCATCTAATTCCACATAGTTGTCACTGTTCAATACACAGTTCATTATTTTGAATATGACAAATATAAAGATACACTATTGCAATTTCATTCACCTTGCATTTGAATATTGAACAATATTTTGCTGCCTTTGCATTGTGGTTTCCTTCAGAAAATGCAGATCTAGTTATGATTTGATTATGATGTTCTGTTCAGCTAGATTGTAATGCATCATGTTTTTTTGGCTGTTATTATTTTTCAGACTGAGGAGCATCTATGCTAAAAGGACGGGAAAGCGAGAGAGCAGCGTTGGAGGAGAGGAGGGTCAGTTCACCAGTACACCTGCGAACAGCCGTAAACGCAAGCGCAAAGGAGTGGAGAGTGAGGAAGATGATGAGGAAGACGAGGACAGCGATGAACAGGGAGAGGAGGATGAAGATGATTTTGGTGGGAAGAAAGGGAAAAAAGCGGAGGCATGTGAAGATGAGGTATAGTGCATCTTTTTCTTTGGTGAAAAAATATGGAAATGAAGAAGAAAGCCAAAATATTAAATGCCATGAATGATTGTTTACAGTAATCCACTATTTTGAAGAGAGGGATAAAATTACAATTGTCCCCTGAGATTTGGAGCCAAATTGCAGAGTGGGAAAAATGACTTTATAAAGATCAGCATTATTGTGATTTTTACACAGAGATTGGTAGGTCTGCTAGTAAAATCTGTTGACTTTAGTGATACTTGTTGCAATAAATACCAATGCTGACCGTCCAAAATTGAAAAAAGCTCTTTTTACCCAAAGTTTGGCATGTCTTTAACTTCAAACGTATTAAAGATATCTTAATATCCTTGTAGATTTTGATTCTTGACAATTTTCTTTCAATATCTTCATTTTTATGCCCCTACATGGTTAATGCCCAGAAATATGTAGATTTGATGCGGCTTTGTGTACAGATTGTTGAATTTTTAACCTATTTTCAATGGCCGAAAAAACAAATGTGCACATTTTGCATATAGGTAATACTTATCTATTTTTTTTTCTTCAGAAAAAATATAAACTAAATCAAAAATATTAGCTGGGGAATTTTCTCAAATTTGATTGATTTGACACAGAATGACCCTAATGAACAAAATTCAATAAAATAATGTATGTAATCTGTGTTCAAAATGTATTCATCGGACATTCGATTTTCAGTCATTTCTTGTTTAGTTTCAGGAATACTCTCTTTTTTTGCACCGAGGAGGTTTTGAGCTCTTAAAGTTGTTTACGATGTTTTTCTTTTCTCACGAGAACATTGAACTTGTCATGTTTTAGCAGCATGTCGGCTGTTCTTGTCTTGTTATGCAGGACGAAGGTGATCAAATCACAAGCATTGAGGAGCTGGAGAGACAGATTGAGAAGCTCAGCAAGGTAAATTAACAATTGATTTTGGATCTTACATCATGTTTTTCATCAATCATCAGGGTTTCGTGGCTCATATGGGATGAAATAGTGAGAATATGAAGAAAAAAACTGCTCCGTTTTATTGAGAGGACCAAACTGAGCAAAAATTGCAATTTGGTGTAAATGCTTGTGACGTAAATCGATGAGATCTTCATAACAGTATAGCAGAATACTTGCATAAAATATCAATTTAATTTAGATGTCTTATAAATTAGCTTTATATAGTTAAAGGTCTGTGTATGAATAAATCTAACAGGTCAGTCGTTTTCTTGGTGTCTGTATGTTATTACATCAGCCTATAATGCATAACCTACCAAACAATGCATAAGAGATATAGAACAAAAATCTTGTTATTGTGTGTCATCTGTAGAAGACATAAGGAATCAGTTATTAAGAAAATGAAAGCAAGACACCACAGGCAAGATTCATTAACAGCAAGCGTCCTCTATAGAGGTCAAAAATGAACAGCTGGCTCCCAGGAGGATAACATGCCTAGACTTGCTTTAACTGAATGTATTCAATGACACATTTATGACTTGTCCACTTGCATATTTTCCAGATGTTTGTAATAAAGCAAGACAAAGTGGAATACATCTGTCTTATTGATTCTCTTCCAGCAACAGACTCAGATCCGCCGGAAGCTGTTCGAAGCCTCTCATTCCCTGCGCTCCGTGATGTTCGGTCAGGACCGCTATAAACGCCGCTACTGGGTTCTGCCGCGGTGTGGCGGCATCTTTGTGGAGGGACTGGAGAGCGGAGAGGGTGAGAGACTGAATCAGATCATGATGTGAAGACAAAAGCATCTTCTGAAGGAAGGATCTATCAAGATTACAGGATACGACAGAAACCGGGTTTAATGTTTTAAACAGAAAAAATCATGTTGCAGAATTAAAGCAATAGTTGAGAAAAATACATTCTTTCATGATGTACTCACTCAAAATCTAGTTGAATTGGCCATAAATACTAGACTTTTTAAACAATTCTTTTAAGCTTTCAAACAAGCCATCATTTAGAGTTTGTCTTGCATGGAAGCCTGTATCTGCTACTGAATAAAACAACGAAATGTGACCCTGGACCACAAAACCAGTCCTAAGTGTCAATTTTTCAAAATTGAGATTTGGACATAATCTGAAAGCTGAATAATTAAGCTTTCATTGATATATGTATAGATCGTATACTATAAAATAAACTGTTATGACAGGACAATATTTGGCCGAGATACAACTATTTACAAATCTGGAATCTGAGGGAGCAAAAAAATATAAATATTGAGAAAATCACCTTTTAAAGTTGTCCAAATGAAGTTCTTAGCAATGCATAGTACTAATCAAAAATGAAGTTTTGGTATATTTACGTTAATACATTTACAAAATATGTTCATGGAACATGATCTTTGCTTAATATCCTAAAGATTTTTGGCATTAAAGAAAAATCGAGTATTTTTACCCATACAATGTATTTACCCCAGCGACTCAACACTGGTTTTGTGCTCCAGGGTCAGAAATAAGGTAACTGAAACTTTTTTTCTTAAACAATTTTTTCTTTTTTCTCACAATTGCAAGTTTGCATCTCGCAATTCTACATTTTCTTTTCTTTGACTTTATTTCTCAGTATTACGAGTTTATATCTTGCAATTCTGACTTTAAGTTATAGATACAAACAAAATATAAGCTTCCGTTAACAAAAGAGAAATATAAAATATTAAAATTGTAAAATAACAGTTATACTAAAAAGTGCTTGACAAACGTCCCTTTTCTAGTTTCAAATGGCACGTTGTAGTTGATTTCTGAAGATCACGTGACACTGCAGACTAGATGCTGAAAATTCAGCTTTGCATCACAAAAATAAATTACTTTTTAAAGTATATTCAAATATAACATATTTGCATTATTACCTCCTTTTAATTTTCAGGGAATATGACCATGACTACTTGACTTTTTAAACTTGGCCAGTTAACCATTGTATAAATGTGCTTCTGATGATGATGATGATGATATCTTGTGCTCCTTCAGGTCCAGAGGAATTGCAGAGAGCGCGTGAGAGGATGAAGAACGCTCACCTCGTCCAGGTCAAAGAGGAACCTGATGAACAATACGGCACCGCTGAGATGAAACACGAACCTCCGCAGGATGTAGATTCTCTCAACCTCTTCCTGCAGAAACCAGACTCTTTCTCCAAGCTCAGCAAGCTGTTGGAAATGGCTAAGATGTCTTCTGAGGTCTCTTGTCACCGATACAGCAGCCCAAAGCAGCAGACTACATTACCCAGAACCCCTAATCATGATGTTAAACCTGATCACAATGATTCTTGTCTCCTCAACAACACCTACCTCACTAACGCCCAACAGCAGATCCGTAACGAGCAGCTTTATAAGGTTCTGACCGAGAGAAACGCTCACTGGTTCAGTCTGCTGCCTCGCTCTCCAGTGTGACGTCTCGTCTCTGACTGAAGGTCCAGCATCATCTTCCTCACCACAAACCACAGCGGTCTCTGCCGGCCTCTACAGCGCTGCGCGGATCGATAACTTTTCATTAGCAGCACTGCAGGTATGATCGTGTAGACTAGGGATGTTTTTATCTCAGCCAAAGCCTTTAAACGTTAAATGTTTATTTATTTTTTTAAATCCTCCTGAGATTTTACATTTATATTCCACAATTTAACGACATTTGCATTTCCATGGCTCTCTGATGTTGGTTAATGGTCGATGGTAATGCAAGTAAACAGATAAAATATAAAATAAATTAGCAAGTGTTTTTAATTTTAAAATTATGTATATGTTATTATATTTATATATATATGGGTACACCTATATAGGGCTTTATTATTATGTTATAAAAAAAAATATTTGTATCTTGATTTAACTATACGAAAAAAGATATAATTACATAAAATATTTATAAAAACTATATATATATATATATATATATACATGCATACATATATTGTAAATTGCTTTTTGTTTTTATAATTGTAAAGATTGCATTTTTGGGGGGGGGTATTTATAGGGCTGCACTATTATGGGCTTATTGTTGTTTTAGCTCTTATGAAAATGAATAGGTAATTAATTATATAAATATATTACTGTTGTAAATTACACTTGCTATAACATAATATTATCTGGCATATATGCTGTATAAAATATAATTTCTTCTAATTTCATGTAATATTAAATATAATTTCACAAAAATATTGGACATTATGCAAACATGTAAATAAAGTGAACCTAGTGCACATTTGATAATTGCACTTAGCTATATTGCAATTTCAGTTTATTTCAATTAATCAGGCACCCACATGTATTTATTTGAATTTGTCGTTTGGTTTGGGAAACGCTTGTGTGGACCGTTTGTTGTTCTTCTTTGACTATAACAGCTGCTCTGTTTGCAGCTGAAGTCCGGCGTGCCCATTATAGATCTGCCCTTCTGTGCTTGGTCCAGTGGAAGTCCAAACGTGCCGTTCTCTGGTGTTTCCATGACTCAGATCCTCCGAGGCATTCACCCTTCCTCAGAGGACAGTAGACACCTGAACGTCTGTAAGAGTGAGAAACCCATCTCCACACCCTCACCGGTCCTCGAGGTGCCCAAAAACCAGGATCACCCATCACCTCAACCTATTCCTGAAGGTAAGGCTGAGACCACTTCATGAGAGTCTGAAGAGTTTTGTCTTGATTATTATTGTTTTTTTATCACAGCCATCTGATTCAAGGATCATTTTCATGAATATCTTCATGTTTAAAGACACAGGGTGGCATTTTCATATTAAAAGTTTTATATGCAAGTGAATATTGTAAATATAACTGTATTATATATGTTTTTGAAATGAATCTTTTCTGCACAGACTGCATTTATTTGAACAAACGACCGCAGTCATGTTGTGAAATATTATTACAATTTAAAATAATTAAAAATGTATTTATGTGATCAAAGCTGAATTTTCAGACATCATTACTCCAGTCTTCAGTCCTTCAGAATTATTATTATAAAAAAAGGAATAACATTTTTATTTTCAGGATTCCTTAATGAATAAAATGTTCAAAAGAACAGCATTTATTTGAAATATAAATCTTCTGTAATATTATAAATGTCTTTACTGTCACTTGTGAATTGTCAATTTAATGCATCCTTGCTGAATAGAAGTATTAATTTCTAATTTCTGACTCCATACTTTTGAATGGTAGTATATTATAGATTAATGAATGAGTTAATATACATTTAAATATACATTTTAATATAACATTTTATATCGTATAGACATAAATGCAAAATGTGTTTGTGTGTAAATAAACTAAAATCTAAAATAAAAGGTTAGTTTACCGTACTTTATTACATTAAATATTTTAAATCTCCTTTTTGTGTGAGTGTGTGTGTGTGTGTGTGTGTGTGTGTGTGTGTGTGTGTGTGTGTGTGTGAGTGTGTGTGTGTGAGTGTGTTTGTGTGTAAATAAACTAAAATAAAAAGGTTCGATTTTACTGTACTTTATTACATTAAATATTTTAAATCTCCTTTTTATGTGTGTGTGTGTGTGTGTGTGCGTGTGTGAGTGTGTTTGTGTGTAAATAAACTAAAATAAAAAGGTTCGATTTTACTGTACTTTATTACATTAAATATTTTAAATCTCCTTTTTATGTGTGTGTGTGTGTGTGTGTGTGTGTGCGTCTGTGAGTGTGTTTGTGTGTAAATAAACTAAAATAAAAAGGTTCGATTTTACTGTACTTTATTACATTAAATATTTTAAATCTCCTTTTTATGTGTGTGTGTGTGTGTGTGTGTGTGTGTGTGTGTGTGTGTGTGCGTGTGTGAGTGTGTTTGTGTGTAAATAAACTAAAATAAAAAGGTTAGATTTTACTGTACTTTATTTATTACATTAAATAGTTTAAATCACCTTTGTTTTTTATTCCAGTGATTGTTTGATTGAAATGATGGTTACTCTAATTGAAATCATCTCCATAATCTATTGAAAAATGAAAAATCTGGAGATGTATATTTTCGAAACCTGTGTTTTTGTGTTGTAGAGATGTTGACTGGCTGGTGGAAGGTGACGGACGTTGACGAGTTACGATCGATAGAGAAAGCGTGTCATTCCCGTGGGATCCGAGAGAAACAGCTGCAGAAACAGCTGCAGAAACACATGGTTTACATCGGGCAGGTCTGCAGCAGGACCAGAGATGGTAGGTCTCTTTAAACACGGTTTGAAACACTTCGAGGACAGTGCTCTTAGTCTGCTCTGTGTTCAGTGACTGTGATCGACGTCTCTGAGCTGGAGGAGAATCAGGTCTCTGAGGACACCGTTCAGAGCTGGTGTTTGGAAGAACAGGCCTTGGACATGGACATCGGTGTCCTGCAACAGGTGGAGGAACTGGAACACAAAGTCACCTCAGCCAGTCTGCAGGTTAAGGTAGGAAATGGATTTTAATGAACATTATTATACATAACCTTATTATCTTGTCTTAGCCTATGTTCGTGTTTTAGTTTCTTTTTTTTAATAATTGATGCTTTTCAACAAGACAGTTAAAAAAAGGAAAAAGACAATAAATATATAACAAACTATTGAGATATTATTATAATAATAATATAATAATAGTTGCTGATAGTATGAATAATATTATTAATAATATTATATTATTTATTTTTAACGTATGTGTTTATATATATATATATATATATATATATTACATATACATACAGTATATATATTATATCTTAAAATTAACTTAACTATTAGCAATAATAATAATAAACAAAACAAATCGTTATATTTTATTTTTTAATTCATTATTTAATTATTTATTGCTCTAGGCAAAAAGCTTAATGTATGGAATCACAACCACCTGGGAGTAAAATAAAATTTCTTAAAAGTATCATAGAAAGGGTTGCCAAATACTGTGTTTTTCTGCTTCAACAAGCATTGTGAATGTTTTTATTTTTCTATTTGAATTAACTGTAACATGTCATGCATCCAATGAGAGTAGTTGGGAGGAAAGGCTTTTTCCAGTTTATTAGTATAAGCCTTTTAGCAACATATACATTAAAGGAATAGTTCACCCAAAAATGAAAATGTGATGTTTATCTGCTTGTTTCTTCAGTAGAACACAAACGGAGATTTTTAACTCAAACCGTTGCAGTCTGTCAGTCATGTAATGGCAGTCAATGGGACCCACGGCTTTGACAAAACCAAATGAATCCCTGCGGCTCGTGACGATACATTGAGGTCTAAAGACACGAAACGATCGGTCTGTGCAAGAAACTGAACAGTATTTATATCATGTTTGACCTCTGATCCACCGCGATGTCCAACTGTCCTGAGCGCGTTCACAACATCCGGTGCCTGACGTGTCAACGCTCTCTGGTGTAGTAGACGCATGTGCAGGAAGCGATCTGTCGCGCATCTGTCACTCATTCTTTAGATCGCGTCCACGCATGTCTACTATGCCAGAGCATGATGGCGCGTCACGCGCCGGCTGTTGTGAACGCGCTACACCTACATCTTGGATGTCCTGGGGGTGAGCAGATAAACATCAAACTTTCATTTTTGGGTGAACTATCCCTTTAAGTCCAAATAATGCCACTAGGGGGCATGGTTTAAAATGAAAGAGAACAATATCAGAAATTGACACGAAAAGGTCAAAAGTATGACATAGAGTTGTTGGAGCTTAAGCAGGATCCAGATCCAGGTTAAGAGCATTAATGTTTCAACACTGTCTTTGATTTGAACTGCAGTGTATGAAAGCATTATGTTTGTTTGACAGGGCTGGATGCATCCAACACCACAGTCACATAGTGAAGACCTGGTGTATTACGAGCACAAACCTCTCGTGCAAAACTGCAAAGATAAAAGTGAAAGTGACATCGTGCGTCGAGCGAACAACCCTCTGGATATAGCAGTGACGCGTCTGGCGGAGCTGGAGAGGAACATCGAGCGAAGGTATCTGAAGAGCCCTTTAAGCTGCACCATTCAGATCAGACTGGATAACGTGGGAACGGTCTCAGTACCGGCCCCTGCGCCATCACCTGCTAGAGCTGATGGTGACGGGTAGGTCATCAGATTCACTCGCTCCTCAAGCCCGTCTGCCGCTCTTCACGCTTCACTGTGGCACTTGTGCATCTGTGGGTTTATGTGGTGCTTGTTTCCCATCTTTCACTTTTTGGCTTGTGAAGCATGAGACACTGTGTACATCTACAATAACCACAGCCTCACTGCTTCCTCATCTGCCTTCCACAAGCAGCAGCTTCTTGAAGAGCCTGACACACACAGGGTACTAAATAGAGCCTGAAGTTCTTCTAAATCAATCAATAACAATAAGCAAACAATAATAATAATAATAATTGTATTCAATGTAAATTATTTGTTGCTGCTTTTTATTATTAATTTAAAAATCTGTTCATGATAATAATAAAGTGGTTTAATTAGAATAATTGAATACTATTAGTTGTATTATTAGTTTACATTATCTTATATTTACATATATTAATTATTGATTTTGTTACAAATAATAATGCTATTGGTAATTATAATATACTGTATAATTATGTATTTACTTATTTTAACGGTCAGAGATAAGAGGAGTGATATTTCTAGGTAAACTGAAAAATAACATTAGTTTACAAACTAACATCTACTAGTTCTCAAAAAAAAATATATATATATGTATAATACTCTAGAGGTCAGAGTACTAATAATAATAAAAAATAGCCTATAATAATACTAACAAGGTTGTACATGTAGCCGTAATGAAGCCATCACTCAGTAGAGGATAGATCGTTTTGTGACCATGTTAGTTTGTAGTTGCTGATCAAACTATATTTCCCATAAAATATTATGATAATATTGTTTAAATAATACTGTATAAATTATAATAAATAGAAGAGTTTATAAACCAACATCTTGCCAGTTCTCGCAGCAACAAAAGAAAATCTAAACATTATAAAAACAAACTGCCTCGTAATTCTATTTAAACAGTAATGTTGTACTCTGTTTGTGGAAAGTAGCAAACACTGTTGAATCTGATTGCTGTCTCTGTGCTCTGTGGTTATTATCAGCATGAATGTGGGTTATTGATCATGGCATGTTTTTATGAAATAGGGTCATATCCAGGCTCAAAAATTAACATGCACCAAATCACAATAAAAAATGCCATTCATTTACAAATGTGTATGAATGTTTGGAAGATTCAAAAGTATCTGACTATCACTGATGCAAGGAAAAATGTTAAATAATTGCATTGTTTTCAGGACAAATATACAGATGCATTTATTTTTTATCAGTTAAGAAAAAATTGCAAATGCAAAATTTCATGGCCAGTTTAATGACCTCCTAAATGTACAAAATTCTTTCACAATTGGCAGAAGTGACAAAAAGTAAATTTTGGACCCTGGTCATAGTTATTTATTATAATATATATATATATATATATAATTTTTTTTTTTTTTGAAAGATTCAGAAGAATCTGGACATCGCTGATGCAAAAAAATAAAATGCTAAATAATTGCATTGCTACAAGGACAAATATACAGATTTACCCCCCATTTTATAATTGTTTTATTTATTTTTAAAAATGCACAATGCCGTTTCATGGCCAATAAGAAATATGTAAGTGTAATAAATGAGGCAAAAATACATTTTGGACCTTATTATTTATACGTTTTGTCATATTTATTTATTATAAAATATTATTTTGCTATGCCATTTTAATTTTATTATGAAATATTTAAATGTGATTATCTAGTATTTTGTTACATTTTAAGATTTAGTTTTATTCTAAATTGTATTATATTTGATCATAAAGTGTGCAGTACTGTAATCTGTAATCTGTGGCAGGGCTGAGGAAGATCTGGCTCCAGGACTGAGACAGTGGCGTAAAGCTCTCGGCGAGGTGCGCAGTGCCAGTCAGCTCTCTCTGTGTCTGCAGCAGCTGCACAAGTCCATCGCCTGGGAGAAGTCCATCATGAAAGTGGTGAGTGCTGGGAGTCCACAGCTCCTGGAGTATGATGGGAATTGATTCGCAGGGCTTTCAGGTTGAATGTGTGTTAGTTATAGTTCAGATCTGTGTGCTGGTTTATAGATCTCGGGTAGTTTCTTGAAGTGAAGTAATCCAGATGTGTTTATCACTCAGTACTGTCAGATCTGCTGTAAGGGAGACCACGAGGAGCTGCTGCTGCTGTGTGATGGATGTGATCGAGGCTGCCACACGTACTGCCATAAACCCAAGATCACCAGCATCCCAGCCGGAGACTGGTTCTGCCCGGCCTGCATATCCCAGGTGCAGCGCTTTAGTAGATTAGTAGATCATTAACACTCTCGTTCCACACCTCAATGCTGTTTGGTTTTTTTGTCATCATGGAATTTCAGAAGAATATTTTCACTAAATGTCAGTTCATATTGACCAAAAACACCATGCAAGTTTAATAAAAGTAGTCCATGTGATTTGTGTGCTGAATTTTAAGTGCTTAACTGCGGTTTAGTTATCAAATCTGACAACACATTGATATTGACAGTCATTTTTCTATGCAAGAAAATTATTATTATTACTACTACTACTTGGCACACTGACGACGACAACAATGATAATGTTAATAAATTCAAAATATCATTGAAACATTTTTTATAAACAATAAAATTATCAACAATAATATAATAACATCAATAATAATATAAAAATAAATTAATGTAGTAGTAAAAAATATACTTAATCATAATTCTATTATTATTATGTCACCGTTTTTTATAATACATTTTATATTAGAATATTATAACAAAATAACTTTTACTAAATTTTTCATTAATTGTATTTGAAAATTAATTGTAATTATATTTTTCAATAATAACGATTCAATATAGTAATAAAATGTATACTTTATTATAACCGTATTATTATTGTTATTAGGTCCATTTTTTAAATAATAAATAAACATTATAATATTATAATTAATTTTTACTTTATCTGTATTACATTTATTTACAATTTTTTTACTATACTTTTTACACAATTTTTTATAAATCATAAAAGTATTATTATTGAAGTCAAGATATTTGAGTGGTAATAATAATATTCTACATTTTATTACTGCACTAATTATTTATTGTTTTATAAATGACCAAACTTATAATTATAATGTTTACAGTATTTGTTTTTGTTTACTATTTGAGTTTTGTATTAAGACCAACTATTGGGAAATCACTGGGGAATTTGGCTTAACAATTTAAAACCATAAATATTTATTCCTTCCATCTGATTTCAATTCTCAAGCACACATGCATCCCTAAATGTACTTAAATGTGTATATGCATGTAAAGAGCCCATAAATGCTGCTGCGTGACCCCTTCGCTGCAGCAGTGTGTTCTTCATGAAGAGATCCGAGTCTTTGGTCTGTGTTTGGAGATCCTCACTAAAGCGTTTGTCTCGGTGTAGGCGAGCAGTCAGTCCCCGAAGACCAAGAAGGCCTTGAACCGCTCAAGCGGAGGCCTGAAGAAACCTGCCGAGGTCAAGCGGCACAGGAGGCCGTCTGTGGCCGGAGACTCGGAGGAGGATTTGAGCAGCGCCAACAGCACGCCCAGGAAAGTGTCAAAGGACATGAAAAAGAGAAAGACAGAGGAGAGTTCTTCTGCTAACCCGGCAAAGCAGGAGAGTCCCGCGTGCGTGAAGAAGCCCAAAACAGCCCGAGACCCCAGTGAAGACCTGGCCGTGTGCAGGTACGGTAGCAGAATGTCTGTCTTCAGCCGTTAACATGTCATTTCCTCCCTACTGTGTTCGCTTGGAAGAAGGTTCATCCGGGTTAAAAGTACTGGTTCAAAGGTGAGCGTGCGCTGTGTGAGGAGAGGGGTTGTGAAGGAACGGCGGTAGAACGTAGATAGCTAATGTGATGGACGATGCAATGGAAGGAATGAAGTGTGCTAGCTGAATAAACGTCGTGTTTTATTTGAGTTAACACAGGTGTCACTGATCGGTCGTTTTCAGAATACTCTTGGCTGAGCTGGAAAGCCATCAGGACGCCGGGCCGTTTCTGTCCCCCGTCAACCCCAAATCTGTCCCGGGATACCGCAAGATCATCAAGAAGCCCATGGACCTCTCCAGCATCCGAGACAGACTCACCAACGGCCAGTGCGTATCACTAGTTAACTACTCGTTTGCAGCTGGACACTAAATACCATATTGAAGCCTTTTCTGTGATATATTTATTGATCATTTTTATTTTATATTTATTGATGATGATGATGATAATTAATTTTCTTTATCAAAACATCGTAGTCAAGTAGATTGAGTCTACTTGAAAACTTTTTTTTCATATTCTTATTGTTTTATATTGTATTATCTATTATTTATTTATTTTTATTTTAGTTTAGTAGACCATAATTTTACCCAGACAGTCATTATAGTCAGGTAATTTATTAAAAAACACAATTTCAAGCTTTTGATAATGAATTAATTGATGATGATGATGATAATAATACTTCGTTTTAATTTTTACTTTAATTTTTTTCAGTGGAATCGTTTTAACCAAACAGTAGTTGTTTTTTGTATCAATATTGATATTTATAAATCAAGTATTTATACGCACCAGTATAATACCTTGCTGGTGAACCTCATTATTTGCCAGCAAAATGATGGTGAATGTTTAATTGAATTATTTTAATTAATTTGACTTGACTTTTGACTTCTCGTTGCAGGTACTTGAATCTTGAGACTTTCATCATTGACGTGAACCTGGTGTTTGATAACTGTGAGAAATACAACGAGGATCATTCAGACATCGGCCGAGCGGGACACGCGATGAGACGCTTTTTCCAGAGGAGATGGACCGAGCTGTTGAGACCGCTTCAGATGATGGAGAGTCACTGAGACTCGCTTACACACTCACACACTCACGCACACAC
This sequence comes from Oxygymnocypris stewartii, assembly GCA_003573665.1. Taxonomy (NCBI): domain Eukaryota; kingdom Metazoa; phylum Chordata; class Actinopteri; order Cypriniformes; family Cyprinidae; genus Oxygymnocypris; species Oxygymnocypris stewartii. Next base: position 12,961 of record QVTF01023994.1, on the reverse strand, counting down.
ACACACACACACACTCACACGCACACACACTCACTCACTCACTCACACACTCACACGCACACACACTCACACTCTCACACTCACACTCACACTCACACACTCTCACACTCACACGCACACACACTCACACTCACACGCACACCACACACACACACACACGCACACCACACACACCACACAGACACACACACAGACACACACACAGACACACACACAGACACACACACAGACACACACACAGACACACACACAGACACACACACAGACACACACACAGACACACACACACAGACACACACACACAGACACACAGACACACAGACACACAGACACACAGACACACAGACACACACAGAACACACAGACACACACAGACACACACAGACACACACAGACACACCCAACACACACACACACACGACACACAGACCACACGACACACACACCGACACAGACACACAGACACACAGACACAGACACACAGACAACAGACACACAGACACACAGACACAGACACACAGACACACAGACACACAGACACACAGACACACAAAGACACAGACCACAACACACAGACACACAACACACACACAGACACACACACAGACACACACACAGACACACACAGACACACACAACAGACACACACACAGACACACACACAGACACACACACAGACACACACACAGAGACACACACAGAGACACACACAGAGACACAGACACACACACACACAACACACAGACACACACACACACAGACACACACAGACACACACAGACACACACACACAGACACACACACACACAGACACACACACACACACAGACACAACACACACAGACACACACACACACAGACACACACACACACACACACACACACACACACACCACACACACACAGACACACACAGACACTCACACAGACACTCACACAGACACTCACACAGACACTCACACAGACACTCACACAGACAAACACACAGACACACACAGACACTCACACAGACACTCACACTCACACACTCACACTCACACACTCTCTCTCTCTCTCTCTCACAGACACACACACACACACACACACTCACACTCTCACACTCACACACACTCATACTCACACACACACACACACACACACACACACACACACACACACACACACACTCACACACACACACTCAAACAAATCCACGACCCAGAACATCAGTGCTTTCAAAAAGATCTTGTAAATATGTGTTGTTTTGTTTTTTTAATAAATATTAATATTATAGTGAATATACTGTATTTAATTTGTTTTTAATTATTTATGAGTAAACAGGTCTTCACTTTCTATGGAAAAAGAGGCAAAACTGCTCAAAAAATCTAAATGAGTGTGTTTTCTTTATCAGATATGGAAAAATAACGTGTTTACATAATTCTGAGCTCCTAGAGAACGGAAGATCCATTACGGTTGCATTATAAAGCTGTATTTATGTAAATGTGTATGTTTTAAGTCACAAACTCCAAAACAGGCCATCGTGACATATGACTATTAATGTTTAATATCGGTTCTGAATATTGTATTCTGTGCACACAAGACTCTGATGCCTTTTTAATGGTTGTATCTTTGAATGTGTTTTACATTACGGCACTTTCAGAAATCCACCGTTTCTACAACTTCTCAAACCTCAATCCATCTGTTCTGATGCTCAAGCACTCATCCAGTGTTTGCTGGATTTTTGACATCATTATCGCCATCACTCATATACAATAAAACAATAAAACGGATGAAAACCCTCCAAACCGTATCGAGACATCAGCATTAGTTTTTCTTTGCAACTGCGTAGCAAACACTCTTGTTGCGGCGGCACATTTTGCGCGTGCAAAGTGCTGTTGTGATTCATAAATCTAGTTTACATGATAATTAATGTAATGAACTGCAGTGATTAAGTCAGAATACTTGACTTCTGTGTGAAGAACATCTAGCAATGAAGGTGTAGCGTTCGGTTTTGTAGGAGTTTTATTTTTCTCTAGTTTGTGTCGAATATTTAATAAAATGTTTTCAAGCATTCTGGTTGTGTATACTGTTGATGCTGTGTTTTATTAATGAGATGATCATATTTGTATCTGTTTTAATGACACTGCGTCACTTCACTTACAGCTGTATTTCTCAAATCCACTCCTGCAACAGAATTAGGAGTGCTTATTTATTCTTGTCCATTTTTATGTTTTCATTTAATTTATTTTGCTTTCATTTATTTCAAAAAGCAATATTATTTGTCCTTATTTCAATTTATCCAATCATTGTAGTCAAGTAAATTATGACTGCTCATTTATTTAAAAAAAAAACTTTTCAGCCTTTTAGTAATATATTTATTGATAATTATTATTATTTATTTAATCCAATTGTATTTTATTTCATTCAATTTTATTTTATCCAAACAGTCATTGTAATTAAGTAGATTATGACTAGTCATTTATATAAAAAAATATATAATAACAATATTTCCAGCCTTTTGGTGATTTTGTTGATGATAATAATGTTCTGTTTTAAGTTGTTTTATTTGATGTCTTGTTTTGGTCCATGTGACTGAAATGTGAGTCTCTCATTGGTTTGTTCAGGTGTTGTGAAGCTCAGAGGACCTCGGGGGTGTTTATGAGAGGATATCCCAGACAACAGACTCGGTCACAGCAGGACGTGTTTGGCCTGAGCTTCAGGAATTATTTTCGGTGTATGTTTGCTTAGCTTATATCTATATAATCTCAGTTTTATATAGGTTATTGTGTTAAAGTTGTGCATTTCCAGATATTGATTTACTTAAATGTATTTTCAGGGTTTTAAAAACAGTCTTCGTGTGAATCTTCTGCCATCAGGGGAGTCATTCCTGAACCTTTTGAACTTTAACATGTAATTGACTTTTTAATATATCTATATAAAAGAGGTTTATCAGATATGCTCTGAACACTATCTGTAATGTCCTCAGATGAGCATCGGTAACACTTCTGCTGTAGATGTGCTGAAGTCAGTCAGGGTCTGTGTTTCTCTCCGTGTGGACAGATGTTCATCACCGGCTCCAGACCGAGAGAAGCTCGTGATCATCTTCTGTCCTCCTCAGATGAGCATCGGTAACACTTCTGCTGTAGATGTGCTGAAGTCAGTCAGGGTCTGTGTTTCTCTCCGTGTGGACAGATGTTCATCACCGGCTCCTGACCGAGAGAAGCTCGTGATCATCTTCTGTCCTCAGATGAGCATCGGTAACACTTCTGCTGTAGATGTGCTGAAGTCAGTCAGGGTCTGTGTTTCTCTCCGTGTGGACAGATGTTCATCACCGGCTCCAGACCGAGAGAAGCTCGTGATCATCTTCTGTCCTCCTCAGATGAGCATCGGTAACACTTCTGCTGTAGATGTGCTGAAGTCAGTCAGGGTCTGTGTTTCTCTCCGTGTGGACAGATGTTCATCACCGGCTCCAGACCGAGAGAAGCTCGTGATCATCTTCTGTCCTCAGATGAGCATCGGTAACACTCTTCTGCTGTAGATGTGCTGAAGTCAGTCAGGGTCTGTGTTTCTCTCCGTGTGGACAGATGTTCATCACCGGCTCCAGACCGAGAGAAGCTCGTGATCATCTTCTGTCCTCAGATGAGTATCGGTAACACTCTTCTGCTGTAGATGTGCTGAAGTCAGTCAGGGTCTGTGTTTCTCTCCGTGTGGACAGATGTTCATCACCGGCTCCAGACCGAGAGAAGCTCGTGATCATCTTCTGTCCTCCTCAGATGAGCATCGGTAACACTCTTCTGCTGTAGATGTGCTGAAGTCAGTCAGGGTCTGTGTTTCTCTCCGTGTGGACAGATGTTCATCACCGGCTCCTGACCGAGAGAAGCTCGTGATCATCTTCTGTCCTCCTCAGATGAGCATCGGTAACACTCTTCTGCTGTAGATGTGCTGAAGTCAGTCAGGGTCTGTGTTTCTCTCCGTGTGGACAGATGTTCATCACCGGCTCCAGACCGAGAGAAGCTCGTGATCATCTTCTGTCCTCAGGTGAGTATCGGTAACACTCTTCTGCTGTAGATGTGCTGAAGTCAGTCAGGGTCTGTGTTTCTCTCCGTGTGGACAGATGTTCATCACCGGCTCCAGACCGAGAGAAGCTCGTGATCATCTTCTGTCCTCCTCAGATGAGCATCGGTAACACTTCTGCTGTAGATGTGCTGAAGTCAGTCAGGGTCTGTGTTTCTCTCCGTGTGGACAGATGTTCATCACCGGCTCCAGACCGAGAGAAGCTCGTGATCATCTTCTGTCCTCAGATGAGTATCGGTAACACTCTTCTGCTGTAGATGTGCTGAAGTCAGTCAGGGTCTGTGTTTCTCTCCGTGTGGACAGATGTTCATCACCGGCTCCAGACCGAGAGAAGCTCGTGATCATCTTCTGTCCTCCTCAGATGAGCATCGGTAACACTCTTCTGCTGTAGATGTGCTGAAGTCAGTCAGGGTCTGTGTTTCTCTCCGTGTGGACAGATGTTCATCACCGGCTCCAGACCGAGAGAAGCTCGTGATCATCTTCTGTCCTCAGATGAGTATCGGTAACACTCTTCTGCTGTAGATGTGCTGAAGTCAGTCAGGGTCTGTGTTTCTCTCCGTGTGGACAGATGTTCATCACCGGCTCCAGACCGAGAGAAGCTCGTGATCATCTTCTGTCCTCAGATGAGTATCGGTAACACTCTTCTGCTGTAGATGTGCTGAAGTCAGTCAGGGTCTGTGTTTCTCTCCGTGTGGACAGATGTTCATCACCGGCTCCAGACCGAGAGAAGCTCGTGATCATCTTCTGTCCTCAGATGAGTATCGGTAACACTCTTCTGCTGTAGATGTGCTGAAGTCAGTCAGGGTCTGTGTTTCTCTCCGTGTGGACAGATGTTCATCACCGGCTCCAGACCGAGAGAAGCTCGTGATCATCTTCTGTCCTCCTCAGATGAGCATCGGTAACACTCTTCTGCTGTAGATGATTATGATTATTACTCCCTCTGCTGCAGACGGATGGGATTTACCTGCAGCGACACATGTTTTTCTATGAACATGCTTCATCTTTAGACAGAAAAACACCACCTGACTGATATTAAAATAAAGCAAAATAATTTTTGTTTGCCATTGTTATGCTCTTATTTGAATTTTTCCATTATGGTGGAACAGTCCGCAGTCATAAAATATTTATTTAGGCCTAAATATAATACTTTTTTTAATTGCTTATAAAATGTCCATCCATTTGATTTGTATTCGTTTTTAAAAATAGGTTTTTTTTGTTTAGCTATTTGTGTGTCATTAAAGTAAAAGAAAAGGAGAAACGAAGTCTTGACAATTAGCCGAATGTTTTTTTATATTATTTTATTTCAAGTAACACATTTTTAAATGGTTTAGTATTAGTTTTCATTTTAGTTTTAGCTAAGTATAATAACCCTGCAAATAATCACATTTTATTTCTTAATTTTATTTGA
>QVTF01023994.1:0-2500 GCA_003573665.1 Oxygymnocypris stewartii | reverse complement strand
TGTCACATAATAAAATTATAATAAACCACATTAATTTGTGCTGATGGCTTGCTCTTTATTTTTAGCTGAACCATTGAAAATGTCTGTCCAAGGTAAGAGCTTCTCTCCTTAGCATTCACGATATAAAGAAAGAAAGAAGCACATTGTCTGTTTACATAGTTTTATTAAATCAGTAAATTGAAGGTACAGCTAAAGGATGAGTTGGACACCAGCGAGGCACACTTTGGCTCGTGCAATGCTAGATTGATAAGCAATTAATTCTTTAGACTCGGATCTTTTCATTGAAACGGTTGAATCTGAACGAATCAAACTAAATCTGCTTCTCGAGTCCTACTGAACCGAGAACGTCTCTTTAGATCACGTCTGATTCGATAAAGAGCTTTTCAGATGAACCAAGGATGATTTATGAAATGATTGTGTACAGTAACACGTGTGGGTTATAATTAAACGTGTAAAACATTTTCAGCCCGAATCATGTTTTAAAATAACTGATTCACGGAATGATTCCGACTTTTCCTCGTTAGTAGAACTGACAGATTTTTTTTAAATGATTAAGTTAAGTTTTTTTTTAATCAAACAAGGCACAATATATCAGTTTTGGTTTTACAATAATTTGTGCAGATTTGCTTGATATTCATTGCATGCACAAATGTAATTAAAATATTGTCGATTGTAACCAAACTAAGCAAGCCTTATGTTTTAATGTGTACTCAGGCATATGAATGCTTCATAAGATGCCTTTGTTTATGTTTATGAAGGAAAAGACACATTGTTTGGAACACAATGAGCGATGTTCAGCTTTGAGGATGATAAAAGCTCTTCCTGTTTGATTGTGTGGACAGAAGGAAGTCAGTGGGGTTACTCCAGAACGCTGGTCCGTGATTGGTCAGAGGAGGATGTGAGCGAGGGGCTCTGTGATGAAGGATTCGAAGCTCTGGGGGACACGTTTATGGGGCCGAACTCATCAGCTTAAACATTGGTGAGGAAACACACACCGACCTGTTTCAGACAATGCCCTTCATGCTTATATGAGTTCTGGAGAGCAAATGTAATGTTTTATTAGTTATTTACAATTATTATTACATGAAATTTTCATGGTAAACTGCATAGCAACATGCTTAGAACCTCTCAGAATACCCTGGCAACCACTTATAACATTCTCAGGGTGTAGCTTGAGTTTTGAATTAGAAAACACCGCTTATATTTTCTTCATAAGTCATTCAAATTATACTTTTACCCCTTGAAGAAACAAATATTAGATGCCATGGACCCTCAAATATGATCGTCCTTGAGCGAGGAACCCCTTTCTAAATTTAAAGGCAGCTATATAGTTTCATGTATAAAGACCCATTTATACTGGGGGGAAAAGGAATATTATGAGTATTCATATTATTTAGAAAAATCTGTCATTTATATTACATTATTAAATTTTTGTTCAATTCTCTATAGTACTGTTAAGGTGTATTATATAAATGTATTTTTTATTATTTATGCAAATAAATTTTTTAGTTATTCACATTTTAATTATTAATTTAATAATTTGCACTGTTTTCTGTAAACTTAAATAGTTAAATTCTACTAATTTATATAATATAAATGTAAAATGCTATATATATATATATATATATATATATATATATTATAGTGCTGTCAAACGCGATGAATCGCATCCAAAATAAGTTTTTGTTTACTTATGCATGTGTACTGTGTATATTTATTATGTGTATATATATATATATATTATATATATATATATATATATATAAATACACACACACATATACACACACACAAAAAAAATATTTTTATATATTAAAAATAATTCATTTTAATTATATAAATATATAGACTGTAAATACATGTCAATATTTTCAAAATATATACTGTAAATATATGCTGTATGTGTTTGAGCATAAAGTTTGAGTTCACAAACATACAGGCTGTTATAATTACAATAACCTCTTGTATAAAGATCAAGGGACTTTTGATTTCTCAGTTCATGACCCCATTTTAAGGTTCATGGAATCATGAATACCGATAAAGAACCTTTACTTTTAGTATTGTGGATAAAAAAAGCCTTGTCTTTGTTGACATCATTAAATGTAAGAACTGACGCTTTAATAATCGAAGTATCAGTACGACATCAACAGAAGTATTTTGCTTTGTTCATCTCTTCACAAGTGAAGGCGGCGTTCACACAGCTCTGTCTGTATGACGTCTCAATAGTGCTGTTCAGCCCGAGGTCATCGGAGGCGTTCGGGTTCAACAGATGCTGCAGAAGTCAAGCTAATTGTACCTTGATTTGAAAAGAGCCCAGAAAGATTTCTGCTGAGCATTCTGGGAAACCTTTTACCAGTCGATTCCACCTGGTTTTTAATCATAAAGCTAACATATCAGTGCCCAAACACTCATGAGTGAAATATATAACACTACCAACATTGACTGATTTTGCTTCTCATGAGATTTTTGATTTTAAAGCAGCTTTAAAGCTTCAGATTAA
>QVTF01023993.1:0-48346 GCA_003573665.1 Oxygymnocypris stewartii | reverse complement strand
TTTTAGTTTGAATTGTATTTTATACTGAGCATTGTTGCAATGTGCTAAATAAATATTTGCATTATTTGTAATTGATTTATTCTTTGAAACTTTAATATTAATTTATGCAATTGCAATGCCTTGAATTTAATTAAGTTAGTACATAGCCATAGCCATACATGCAATGGTACTAATACTTGCCATAATTTATTTTGGTGTTTCGGTTTTGGTTTCCTCTTTTTCGGTTCCGGCCAAGAATTTCCTCCAACCTACTGACTGTGGAGTAACCTCAGGAGGAGCCAGAGACGCTGACACATAAGACACAGCAGTCGCCAATGATCAACCTACCTTATTAATGAATGCCATTCAGTCAGTCTCTAGAGATGCATAACGAGAATGCAAATAAAGGAAGGACTTCCACAGCTGCCTACTGAGTGCTCTCGAGAAGACCTTACTATACTCCTCCCGCAACATTTGACCAATTCATTTCCAGAACTTTTGTGATTAATAAGGGTGTCATTGTTAACAGAAAAATAAAAATAAAACAAAAATGATTAAAACAAAAATCACTTCCAGTAACTGAAATAAAGCTGCAAAATAATTAAATATAAATATCAGATGAAAAACATTGGCAACTAACTTAAATAAAATAAGTTGAAGTACTGACATATTAAAATGTACAAATTAAATCTAAATAGAAATATAATAAACCTAATACTAATAAAAATGTCATGACAAAAATATTAAAATGTAAAAAAAAAACTGAACATATGAATATAAAAGCTAATTCAAACTATGAATAAATACTATACAAATATTAAAATAATACTAAAATATCACTGGCTTACTTCAATTTAAATTGATTAAAACAAACAAAAAAAGTGTGTAGGGAAGAGATTTCACTTTTTAAATCTTAACTAATATTAATTAATAGCTAACAGAATATTTATTATTTTAATAAAAAAATAAAAACGCAATTTTTCCTTATAGACTTAAAGATTTCATTAATTCCTGTGACTTTTCCAGGTCAGGAAATCACAATTTGAAATGGTCTCATATTTCTAGTTTTTAATGACCATGGGAGCTACTGTGATTTCAGAAACCGTAGTTATGACATGATGTGAATTCAAGAGATTTAGCTCAGAAGTAAGTGAAAGTGACATACAGCCAAGTATGGTGACCCATGCTCGGAATTCATGCTCTACATTTACCCTTCCAAAGTGCACACACACACACATCCGTGAACACACTCGGAGGAGTGGTAAATATAAGGTAAATATTTCAGCAGTTGGGGGTTCTGTTCTTGCTCAAGGGCACCTCATCGTGGTATTAAAGGTGGAGAGAGCGCTGTACATTCATTCCCCCCACCAACAATACCTGCCGGAACGAGACTCGAACCCATAACCTTTCGATTATGAGTCCATCTCTAACCATTAGGCCACAACTTCCCTAACTAAATTATAACAATATTGCATCAGGAACTAATTAATAATGCATAATTCAATTTCCTATTTCACTCATTTTTACATTTTGACACGGACAGAAACATTTCAGCACTAGTAAAAAAAAGAGAAAAAAAAAGAGAAAACAACAATAAAACAACCTCGGTTTTTAGCCCCAAACCATGCATGGATACATCTATATATATTTTTTCACAATATACCAATTTCCCGGCAACTTTAGAATGCCATTTTCAATACTCTATAATTTGGGTTACACTCATTTCTGCATACTGCTTTTGAAAAAAAGATATGTGAGCATGTGAAGTATGTGAACACAGCCCTGAAAACTACAGTAGGTGTGTGAGAGCAAGGCAGCAGATCTCCAGGAGAAGCATAAAGAGCCCCTGCCATGATCTAAAAACCATAAGTCTGGATGAACTCCTCATGTAAGGTATGTGAGGATTCCACTTGAAATGATGCTAAACTAGACAAACATTGAGCAAGTGTTCATCTCTGACTTTGAGAGTTTCCTCTGACCTGCAGCTGCAGAAATGGGATGTTGAAGAAGCGATGGAGGTATTTGAGACCAAAGCCGTTTTTCATGGAGGACTCGGCATAGTGGATGTAGGAGGAGCCCGGCGGTCTAAAATGAAAAAGGATTATGAGATTAGAGAAATATATGTGACAGGCATACATTATTCATAAGAGCTTTGCATGGTATATTTGGAGTCATTTTAACTTTAACTTTAAAAAGAAAAAAAGGTCATCAGTAACAGTTTTTCTGTGTAGGTTATTCATGAAAGACAGATCTTCCCAGTATTTCATAAATTGCTTGTTATTTCCATTATGTGATTCATTAGCATACATTGCTAAATTGTTACACATGGGCAAAAGACTTCATTAACAAGGTCAGAAAATCAAGGAGGAAAAACTTTTAAAGTGCAATTTTAATTTGTTAAAAATGCTTTCCAATTTTGACGGGCTCACTGGAAAACGTTAACACAGGCAAAATTATACTTTGATACTTTTGTAGCATGTGACATTTAAACTGGCTCAACCAGCGGCATGAGTTTTTTAAATTTCACATTCATTATACCAGATTATTATTATACCAAATGAATCACATTCATTATATAAATTCATTATTCATTTGATTACCGCTAATTATTAGGGTTGGGTATTGTTTGTTTTTTTCCGATACTGGTCGATACTTTTAAAACCGTACCGGTGCCTAAACCGATACTTGTAAAAATAAAAATGTACCAATTAATAACTGGATTGGCCATTAGCACTAAACACATGGGCCTGGTTTCACAGACAAGGCTTAGACTAAGCCAGGATTAGATCATAGTTAATTTAGGACATTTAAGTCATTTTTTATAAACATGCTTAGATAAAAAACATTACTGGGGTGCATCTTGAGACAAAACAAAGGCACTGATATTTTTATGGATCAGTCAGTGCAAGTTTATTTCAGATAAAACAGCTTAAGGTGCGTTCACACCAGACGCGAATGATGCGAATAAATCGAGAAATTCATTACACAACAGACGCGACTTCGCATCATGGGAGGGGCTTCTTGCCAGGCAGCTCCAGTCTCGTTGCAAAATGTATTCCTGTTTTTGTAAAAGTGTGAAGATGTATATACAGCTCCGGGTACCCACATACAACTACAATTACTTTGTCCTCCATAGTTGTTTCGGATTTTCTGCCTCCGCTCGTAATGACGTCACTGCTAGAGCAAGCTCCTGATTGGTTAACGAATATTCGCCAAAGTTCAGATTTTTCAACGCTGAAAAAAATGCTCATTCGTGCCGCCGCATTCGCGCGAAATAGCACCGCAGGATTATCTTTTGCGTCTTTGCATTGACTTAATATGTAATCATTCGCGCGATTCGCGTCATTCGCATCTGGTGTGAACGCACCTTTAGAGTTACATTATAGTCTAGGACTGGGCTCAAGCCTTGTCTGTGAAAATGGGGGGGGGGAGGTCTTTTTCATTCATACTGGACACCAGAGGGCGCCCTCGCAGAGAACATCTACATATACGGTCACAGAAGTAGCAAACTCATGATGCTCCAGGGATATGGATAAAGGCATTGCTATTGCTGTAAGTGAGTAAACAGAAGATATAAACATTTTAAATGATAAAATAAATACAATAAACACTCGACTACAACAATGTATAGTTTATCTGTGTTATTCAAGCCATCTCTGGTGTTTTTCTTAATAATTAAGTATATTTATAATCCATTGCTAATCGACGTATCAGTAGCCTATGGAGTAGTAGTAGCTTAGCTAGTTAATGGAAGAGCAAGTGTAATCACTGCATTCACGCGCTCCTCGGATGCTCTCATTCCCCGAGTTGTGCTTTTAAGTCAGAATGTGAAAACAGCGTTACTACAAAGATTTAAGGGAAACAATTTTTCACGTGCGGTGCCAGTGATGATGCTTCTTACGTCCGTTTCGGAGAAACAAAGGACAAATATTTAAAACGATCGCTCAGGCATGGCACTGAAATGAGGCACCAAAATCTGCATTTCTGATTTGGTTCTAGTACATAAGTACCGGGTTTCGTTACCCAACCCTAGATTATGATAATACATTTGTATTACATCCAGAAAAATTCAAACAGACAACATATAATTTCTGGGGGAAAGCATTCATAGAGCGCTATTGTAAAACTAATTGTAATTTTATTTATATGTTTTTTGTTTTTTTTTGTTTTAGTATTTAAATTTGTTAGAAATGCTTTTTAATTAAATACAATTTAATTAAATCATTAAAACAGATACAAATTAAATAGAAAATACAACAGAATTTGGGGAAAAAACTAAATGGAATCCATAAGGCCCTAAACATTACATTTTTGTTAAACTTTTAATACAATTTTGTTAAATTGTACACAATTCAAGATTTCAATTAATTAGACATGCCTTTTGATTCCTAGCATTTAATTTAGCCATTGAAACATAAAAATTGAATTTGGTGAAAAAATTAAACAAAATGTAATAAAAAAAAGTTAATTATTTTACAGGGCCCAACTTCAAGCATGGACTTGGACTAAGAGGGTCTGTAAACCCCTTGTTTTGAGTGTTCATCTCGAACTGCTCACCTGTTTCAGACTGGTGATGAAGCCTATGATGTCATCGGGTAAGATGACCCTGTGCTCGCCCATGTCCCGCTGGTTACCCAGGACACAAACTGGGATGTGTGTCGGCACTTTTGGCAACTCCCTAAGGATGTAGTTGAACGTCCTACAGCAAAAAACAAGAGTCTGTGTTTCATATGAAACATGCTTTGACGTGATTTCCTTTTGTAGTGCACAATTCTATACATAATAGACATCTCTTAGATACACATTTATAAACCAAAAACATATGTATATCTAAAAATGTGAGTTTTAACATTTAGTGGAATTTGGGATATTTTTAAACTGATTCAACACATCATCTTATTTGCATTATTGGTCAGCACTCCTAGACTTCATACCAGCCACATATAGGTTGGCGAGACACACAGTAGAAATGCCAGCAAGCAGCATTAAAAAGCAAAGCAGTAAATGTATTGTCTTTTTTGTTTATCTACACTGGCCTGACAGCAGCATAAAAACAAGCTGAAAAATAATCAATAATTCTACCTTTATGTGGTAAACGATTCTGACCAGACAAATCAAGAAAGCAAAGGGTAGAACAAGATCACAGCCAACATTCGTTTAGTGAGATTCGCCCCATTTTTCGTACATGAATCACTGAGGTAGCTGAATTTTATTGATGATTTGACAATCCTAGATTGTCCCATTCTTCAAATATTAATTCGGTTTACACATCTGTACACTAAAATCTGCCAGTAAGTAGGCTAATTTAACAAACAGAATTTGACTGTTGTTTTATACGTGGAAATTATTTCTTATGAGAACACATTGTTGAGCAGGCAAAATAAAACCAACATTCATTTTGGCATTTTACTAAGAGACATAAAGTTGTGTCTGTTTAGTCGTGAGGGAATACTGTACACAAAAGTGGCAATTTCTACAGTGTAGGACAGTGGTTCTCAAAGTGTGGTACGCGTACCACTAGTGGTACGTGAGCTTCTTCTAGTGGTACGCAGAGGATTCTCAGAATTAAATATAAATCAAGCCGCGTGACCACCAAAGCGATTTTTTTTTTTTATTGTTTTAAATGGGAGCGTCTTTTTCATGCTGAGCACTCGGGCGTTTTTTTCTTGGCACCGAGAATTTAAGAATGTTAGCACTCATCACTGTCACTTTTTAGTCAGCTAGCCAATCACAGTGGAGGAGGGGCGGGACTAATACCGTCACACCCTGCTTGTACTAGGACTGAACAGCAATGGAGAAGTTAATATTGCTTATCTCTGAGTATTTGTCTTTACCAGATGGAATTGCCGCAGTACAATAATATTGTTATGAAAAATAATGCTTGGAGAAACATTTCATTCGCGATGCGTCTGCCAGATTACTTCAGCGGATATTCCATATCATAGCAACCGAAAATACGCTGCGCTCTCAAGCGCTCACACCTGGGTGTTTTCAGCTGGCTTTGGTGGACACGTGGCCTGATTGTTGTTACTTGCAGCTACATATACAGCCTGTGTTTTTTTTATTTAAAAGTACTTTTTTATTTAAAAGTGAAATAAAAACTGTACTGTGCTTAAAGATTAAATGAAAATGTATTGTTTTATTTAAAAGTACTTTTTTATTTAAAAGTGAAATAAAAACTGTACTGTGCTTAAAGATTAAATGAAAATGTATTGTAGTTACTTAAAGTTAAATAAAAACCAAGTTACTGTACTTAAATGTTAAGTATGATACATTTTCATTTAATCTTTATTTAAGTACAGTTTTTTTTACATTTAAGTACAGTACAGTTTTTATTTCACTTTTAGGTACGATATATTTTTATTTAATAATTAAGTTTTTTATTTACGTGGAAGTAAGCACGATGCAGTGTTCATGTTCAAACTGTGTATTTACTATAAAGAGGCTGACAATAATAAATATCCTTATAAGGATTAAAACTGACTTTTTTTTTTTTTTACTGTGTATGGTGCTACTGAAAGTGACGTGACATACTCGGAATTTGTGCTCTGCATTTAACCCATCCAAAGCGCACACACACACAACAGTGAACACACACACACACACACACACACACACACACACACACACACACACACACAACACACACACACACACACACACACACACACACACACACACACACACACACACACACACACACACACACACACACACACACACACACACAACACACACACACACACACACACACACACACACACCGTGAACACACACCCGGAGCAGTGGGCATTCATTTATACTGCATTTTAATGTTGGTCATAATGGTGGTACTTGGAAAGCCAAATATCTTCTGAGGTGGTACTTGGTGTAAAAAGTTTGAGAACCACTGATGTAGGAGATGCAAAGTAAACATGGTAAAAATAGTTGATGTCTGTCACGCCATTACAAAGGTGAACCTGGCTCTTTAGAGATTATGCTCTATGCTGGTGACTATATTTGCTCTTATATGGCTTAGAAGTTCTTCAACCTTTTAAAAATTGCCCTTGTATGGCTAGTATTATGAAATGGTCTCTTCTTTATTTATATTAAACATTTATATCTTAAAATAATTACAAATCTAATATATAATAAATAAATAAAAATAAAGATAAATAAAAATCAAATAACAAAAATTGCTATATAAAATAATGTATAAAATATATATAATAATATGTAATGATAAAGAATAAATAAGATACAAAATATATATATACAATATATAATGTGTGTGTATGTTTGAGGAAGCAAGTTAAAGAGACAGGAAACATGAAAAGTCATGATTTACTGTATGTTTGAGCACAACAGAAGATACTTTAAAGAATGCCGAACCAAACATTTGACATTAGCCTCTAACTTCCATATTATGCATAAAAAAATTATATGGAAGTCAATGGCTACGGTCAATATTTTGGCTACTAACATTCTTCAAAATATCTTTTTCAACAGAAGAAAGAAACTTGTACAAGTTTGAAACGTGGGTGTGAGTAAATGGCAGAATTGTACTTTTTGGGTGAACGATCCTTTTAAGGCAGATAGAAATCATCACAACTAGCATATCTCATATATGTTAGATCATTCTTGATAAGCATTTACATTTATGCATTTAGCAGACGCTTTTATCCAAAGCGACTTACAGTGCATTCTATATACATTTTTTGTCAGTATGTGTGTTCCCTGGGAATTGAACCCACAACCTTTGTGCTGCTAACGCAATGCTCTACCACTGAGCCACAGGAACACATTAAGCAATGTACGAAGACTGATTAAATTTGGTCTAAACACCTAAAATGTACACACAGGTGACAACAAGGCTCCCAGGAGCACAAAAGCAGTTGTTAAAGGGATAGTTCACCCAAAACCAAAACTTTTTTTTACCTACTATGGAAGTCAATGGTGCCCCAAAACAGCCTGGTTACAAACTTTATTCAAAATATCTTCCTTTGTGTTCAGCAGAACAAATAAATTCATACAGGTTTGGAACTACTAGAGGGTGAGTAAATGATGAAAGAATTGTCATTTTTGGGTGAACTATCCCTTTAAGGCAAAACACAGCCCTATCAATAAAGCAGAGCCCAGGTTTGCAAACAAGTGGCACCTGTGATGCTGCGCTTGGGTCAAAAGGAAAGACCCATTGGCAGATCCAATGAGCAGAGAGATAAACAGAGTCAGAACCTTTCAGAGACACGGCTGCAGGTATTGGTTTCTTTGCTTTCTTTGTTCCTCGACTCTACTGAGAATGAGACGCACAATGACCCGATGTAACCCAACACTCACTTCTGGCACCTGATCCTGACCACAGACCAAAAAGACCCACGACGGGGTGGGAAAGGAGTGATGGAGAAACAGGAGAAGGAGACGGAGAATGAATGAGGGGTTTGGAGAGAGTGAATGTGGGGAAAATCAGAAAGAAAGGCAGAGTCCTTACCACTGTTTGGTGATGTCGAACATCATGATCACGCCGTTACAGTTCTTATAAACATCCAAGAACTCTGCATCGAGAGCCATCTCAGTTTCAGACTGCACAGAGAGCAAAACAACTCCAAGATTACAAAAATTACATCTTGTTTCCAGCTGAATGAACATTAAAATCAGCTTACTGACTACATGAGACGTCAAATGAGGTTTAACAAATCAAATGTACTACAATGTAAAGCATTTTTGATACAGTCAAAACAAAACTTGGAAGTATTAATCACATGGCAATTGTCCAGCAGATTTACACTTCCATCCATAAGTTTGATGTCTAAGTTTTCGCTTTAATTTAAAGAATTAAAGTAACAGTAAAAACATTTATAATGTTACAAAAATATTTCAAATAAATGCTGTTCTTTTGAAAATGGAACAAAAAATATGAAGCAGCACAATGTTTTCAACATAGCTAATAATCAGAAATGTTTAATGAGCAGCAAATCAGCATATTATTATGATTTCTGAAGGATCGTGTAGGGCTGGGTATCGAGTTCTATACTTTTTAGGCACCGACCGAATTGCCTCGATACCATCGAGTATCGAAAAACGTCTTGTCGTTCGGTACCAAATTTCGATACCTAAGGGGTTCATCTCATCAACTTCAGTGAAGCAATAAGCCTGCAGCACTAGGTGTGTTCGACTAGATGCGATGCAGATTGATCAGTGTTTGACATCCGCGAGAGCGATTCGAAAGCGTACAGAGCAGTCTAAAAAAAATGTGAATGTCATGAAAAGGTTAATATATTTGGTCACTCATTTCAGAAAGTGAAACCCATCTATTATATAGATTCATTACACAGAGTGAAATATTTCAAGCCTTTATTTCTTGAAATTTTGATGATTATGGCTTACAGATAATGAAAACACAAAATTTGGAAGTCCAGGTTGCTTTGATAGCGGCCTTCAGGTAATCTGAATTGTTGGGTCTGGTCAGTCTCTCATCTTCCTCTTGACAATACTCCATAGATTCTCAATGGGGTTCAGGTCAGGCGTGTTTGCTGGCCAATCAAGCACAGTAACACCATGGTCATTGAACCAGCTTTTGGTACCTTTGGCAGTGCGGGCAGGTGCCAAATCCTGTTGGAAAATGAAATCAGCATCTCCATTAAGCTTGTCAGCAGAAGGAAGCAAGAAGTGCTCCAAAATCTCCTGATAGATGGCTGCGTTGACTGTGGACTTCAGAAAACACAGTGGACCAACACCAGCAGATGACATGGCAGCACAAATCATCACTGACTGTGGAAACTCCACACTGGACTTCAAGCAACATGGATTCTGTGCCTCTCCAATCTTCCTCCAGACTCTGGGACCTTGATTTCCAAATGTGCTAAATTTACTTTAATATGAAAAGAGGACTTTGGACCATTGAGCAACAGTCCAGTTATTTTTCTCCTTAGTCCAGGTAAGATGCTTCTGACGATGTTTCTGTTTCAGACGTGGCTTGGTAGCCCTTTTCCTGAAGATGTCTGAGCGTGGTGACTCTTGATGCACTGACTCCAGCTTCAGTTCACTTCTTGTGAAGCTCTCCCAAGTGTTTGAATCAGCTTTGCTTGACCGTATTCTCAAGTTTGCAGTCATCCCGGTTGCTTGTGCACATTTTCCTACCCAATTTCTTCCTTCCAGTCAACTTTGCATTTAATATGCTTTGATACAGCACTCCTTTCAGTAAAGAATTACCCTCTTTGTGGAGGGTGCCAATGATCGTCTTCTGGACCATTGCCGAGTCAGCAGTCTTCCCCATTATTGTAGTTTCAAAGAACAAGAGATACCCCGGAATTTATACTGTATGGATGGTAGGGGTGGCACGGTACACAGATGTCACGGTTCTATATGATTTCGGTACAACAGGAACAAAAAAGAAATCTACTATGCTCGGTTTCTTTTCATTTAGTGTGAACAGACAGTAGTGCAAATTACTATTTTTTTCCACCTAGATGTGAAAATACTAATTATTAATACTATTATTACATTGTTATATAATGCATAAAATCTGTCTTGTTTTCATTGTGAGTGTACACAAATAAAAGCAGACCTTTATCCAGTAATTATTAATAAGACAATAAGTGTTTTAAGTTGATTCTGCTGGTATAAGGAAACAGTTGAAGTGATCGTGCGCTGGAGCACACACAGACTTTTTTTATTGTAACTTATATATTGAACATTTAACATTCAAAATGATTACAAAATGTTACAAACATGATCACGTTTCCTGACACACACATAAAACACATCAGTTCCAGCATTGCTAAAGTTGGTAGGCTACTTTATCAAAATAAAATTTGAACGCGACTAAATTAACGTAACTTACAAAGCCTATAATTTACATAATACATAAGCATTCAGATAAGTTACATCGCAAACATGGAAATATTATGGAATATTTGGATTTGTGCCGAATAAGAGTAGTAGTATACACGAGCACAACACTCTTGACAGTCCATGTGAGAGATACGTTCAGAATCAGCACATGGTCTGATGTGCTGACAAAAAAACAAATGTATAGCCTGAATGCACTGTAAGTCGCTTTGGATAAAAGCGTCTGCTAAATGCATAAATGTAAATGGTCTCAAGCGTGCAACATGGTCAAACAGCGTTGCAATACTGCGGGCGCCCCTTTCAGGATTGGGGTGAATTGCCTGTACTCGTCGTAAGGCCTCATGCACCGAACCGAGAGGTCGGTACTGTGATTGATTTGAGTAAAACTAGTGTCATATCATATACACACAGAACTGTAAAGGTATTCACGGCAACCCGTCAAAATAAAAGTTTGGTTAAACTTCGAAGACACGGCGGCATAAATATATTAATATTGATCAGCAGAATGTTCATACTACTACTACTCGGCTACTGTTAATTATTAAAACTTTATTTTTTTAAGTAATGACCAAGTAATTTCTTCCATGTTTTAATTTTAATAGTAAACCCCCTTTGTTTGCCAAAATAAATAAAGATTTTAAATAATTTATAGATAAATGAAACTAATGTTTTATGCCTTCATTTGAAAACCAGATACAGAACACAGAATTTCTGAGGAAAAATAAAACAATTCATAAACCTATTTTAAGAATACATTTTAATAAACTAAGCTGTTTTTATGCTTTTAAATAATTCAACATACTACAACACAGAATTGAATAATAAAACATATGGTGAAAGGAAATAAAACACCCACTCATGAAAGTGGATAAAGATTTGTAATTTTTAAGTCTTTAACAACCTAGAATAAATGAATAGAAATTATGATTCTGTCTGAGTTATGCATTTAAAACGAACACGCACTAGTGTAAAGGTATCCTAACAGATGTGTAAACTGAAAACTATTTGAACTTTATTAAAACTATTTGCACTGATTTAATGTGTTGGATATATTTTGTTCCTTTGTGCAGTGGGTCAGGAGATGAAACATCTCAAATTATTTTTGAGATAATGTAATCTTGTTAAAACTGATTTCATATAATTGCTATTGAAAAAGTATCTTTCAGGAACCGGTATCGAACTCAAAGTATTGGTATCGAAAATGTTTGCACGATACCCAGCCCTAATCATGTACCACTAAAGACTGGAGTAATGATGCTAAAAATAATCAGCTTTGCATCACAATAATAAATCACATTTTAAAATATAAAAAAACAAAAAAAACAATAACAGTTATTTTACATTGTATTAACAGTTCACTGTTTTGCTATATTTCTGATTAAATGCAGCCTTGCTCAACATAAGACTTTCAAAATCTCACCAACTCCAAACGACAGTAGTGTAACCGCCTAGAAATATTTATTGTTTAACAAATACCTCCTGAGTTTCATTTTCCAATTTCAGATTCTCTCCACGTCTTTTCCCTTTCCCTGCAGTAGTTGGAGAAACATGGATATTACAATTAGTTAACTGAGTCTGAGATGCGAGAAGAGTAATATTCATATGCTTACCCATCCAGTATCCACCAAAGCAGCCAAACTATCATTTTGCTGACCTCTTACATAAGTTGCCCTGAATCTTTACACATGTTTACAAGACTAATGTTTACACGTTTACAAGCTGGAACCCTGACTATTTAAACAACTTGACAGTCACAGCAATCCTTAAGTAATATATTACTCTTACTAATACAAATATAATATAAAATTGCATTCAGGGTACTCATTTTATTAGTTCATGCATACCCAGGGCATTGATCCCATGACTATTGCTATTGTCATGCTCTACGAGTTTGACATTACTTAAACATAGATCAAATATTACGTTTAAAGGAGAACAAACTAAGGTATACATAAACTTGTGCATAACTTGAGTTATGCATTATTTTTTTTGTAGAAACATCTCACACCTTGTTCCCAGAAACCACATAATTCAGTATGACGTTAAGCCATGTTAATATAGTATTCAATATGTGTATAAATGAAAAAAGGCAAAAGCAGATAGAAAGTAATTTAGAGCAAACCAGAACCAACAGCAGCAGCTCCCTGTGCAAATATTTTCATGGTAACCAGAGTTTACTCCTATAGTTACTATAGATGTTATTACTACTATAAAACAATCATAAACTCATATGAGTTCTCCTTCAGTGTAATATATCCAGAATTTTTCTCACAATTAATTTAATTTGGATGACAGTGTTGGCTAAAGACAAACTGAGAACTATGGCTACCGTGGTAAATGTTTGCACGTAATAGCTACCAATTTACAAAGAGTGTAAATAGAAAATGGCCATAATTTAAACCACAACCTTAAAATCAACTGATTGTTTAATTCATGCATTATTTATGATGTTTTAAAAGGCGGCTGTTTGAAATAATGTTTATATTGTAGAAGATGATTCTGGCAACAATTAAAAAAATGCATACAAAATGTGATCCATTATAAACAAAACATATCATGTATTAAAATAAATCTACTGTGGGAAAATGTGGTTATCTGATTTTAATGCAAGTCCACACTAGGGTCTAATAATAGCACAAGTTACTTGAGGTAAGGTCTATTTTGAGCACGGGTTTATAGTAAACGAGAGGTGAAGATCACAGCACACACACACACACACACACACACTGTTTAGTGTTTGACTAACAGATCACTAGTTCTCACCTACACCTTCTGGAAGAGGAAGCTTTTGCCCTTTGAGTATTTGCAGAGCATAAGAAAAGAAGTAAAATACATGACATCTTTTTCCTTTACAGATAGCTGAAAACATACTAAATTACCATTTCATTAGGTATGCATTTTTCAGTGCAAATCTTTCAAGTGCTTATTTCTCTGCAAATAAAAAATTAGTTTGGGGTTCATACATTAAATTGCCGCCATGTACTAACTTTGAATGCTAATTCAAAACTCATCTGTTTAGCTGTGCATTTGTTGAATGAGCACTGTGCTACGTCCGAACCAGTGTTAATTTCGTTGACGAAATATTTTTGTTATAATTTTCGTTTACGACAAGTTTTCACTGACGAAAACGAGACGATAACTAAATAAAAATTAAGTGATGATGACGAAAACTACAATTAAAATATATTGACATTTTCGTTAACTAATAAAAACGAGACGAAAATGTGAGTGAGAGATGTGTGGAAAAGATCCAATTAACAAAATTAACACTGGTCCGAACTGATTGCACTATGTACAATCATTTTCTATACTTAACTGTGTTAAATTCATTTAAAATCTATTTATATATTTTTTTACCCTTGTTTTTATTATTATTATTAATGTCTATTTCACTTCCTTTTATGTAAAGCACTTTGAATTACCACCGTGTGTGAAATGTAAATATAAATAAACGTGCCTTGCCTTAACTAGCACTAGGGCAAGTCCTGTGTCACTAGTAGCAGAGTGCTTCCTAAAGACTCACCTTTATCTACCACATCCCAGACTTCAACTTTCACCACATCGTCTGTAGCTGCGGGAAAAAAATCAAAGCAAGAACACAATACAGTCAGAAATATTGTCAACAGGTTCTGATACTTCACAAAAGATGACCTAGTGTTTCTCCTTTCTGATAGTGAAGTCTATTTATATAAATCATCTTAGATCACTGGCAAGATCTTTGAATATAAACCTCTTCCCTTCATAAAAGCCCATCTAACCAGCGGTGACCCAGAAATGAGTCGCAGGTCTGTGCTGAAAGGGTTGCAGACAGTAAGGTCTTGTATTAGACAGGAATCTAATACATATTTGACCCAGTGATTACGTCATGTGTTTGGATGGTAAATCACATGGGGGTTATTGTGTATGCTTTTCCTAAATTATATTTGATCCTATTTTGATTTAAGGACATTTTTGTTTACTTTTGCAACAATTTTGAATGAATAAATGGATGAATTAATGGTTCTGTGTTGGGTTGCATCTTGATATCCTGAAGCAACAGCAGATGACTGACAGACCTAGACCAGTGATTCACCAAAAAACTAATTCAGGGCCAATGCATTTGCCCCCAAAAAACTAAAATGACTTTAAAATATATATTTAAAAATACTTTTGTGTATAGGTGTATTAATATTGCACCTATTTTTGTTTTTATTAAAATGTGAAAAACTGAAAACCAAAACATTCAACAAGTTGTACAAACATTTGATTTGCACATACAGACTATTTTTTAGTGATCGACCGATATAGATTTTTTTTATAACCGATACCGATTACTTGCATTTTTATGTACCCGATAACCGACAAGCAGAACAGATATTTATTTATTGTTATAAAGTAAATAAATAACAGTGAAGTCCATTCTTCACTTTCAATCATCTTAACAACAACTAAAAACTGTTGAAAATTAACATTTTCATGTACAATTTAATCTTAAAATTACAACAAAAAAACATTTTATTTATGAAAAGCATCATCAGCAACACTGATATTAACAATACGCAAAATAATGTCTAACGTTTTCAAATGGAGAAAATAAAGGACAGAAGTCATATCAACTTCATGTTAAACTACAGTTTTAGGTTTATAATCTGTTTAATAGACTAAAGAGTGAAGAATAATTCACTGAATAATATTCTCTGGAAAATTGAAATAAGCTATAACAAACAAAACATCGTATTTTATTGCATTTCTTAACTGTTTTATCAGAATTATTAAAATGTTTTTGTCATTCTAGATTATGAAAACTGCTGACAGCGGTTTATCTATTTACACAGAACTATACTCAAACTGCGATCGCTTGCAGAGATAATAAATAATTTCGATAGAGATGTATTTATTTAGATGTTTATTGGTGAAATAATGGTTCTATAGTAAATGTTAATATAATTCAGCGTGTTTCAAACGAGTGAATCTTGTATAAAGTTACATGCGGTGGCCGTGCTGGAGCTTCTCCTGAGTGAACAGTGTCCACTGCTCCAGGTGTGTGTGTGTGTGTGTGTGTGTGTGTGTGTGTCCACTGCTCCAAGTGTGTGTGTGTGTGTGTGTGTGTGTGTCCACTGCTCCAGGTGTGTGTGTGTGTGTGTGTGTGTGTGTGTCCACTGCTCCAAGTGTGTGTGTGTGTGTGTGTGTGTGTGTGCGTGTCCACTGCTCCAGATGGGTGTGTGTGTGTGTGTGTGTGCCCACTGCTCCAGGTGTGTGTGTGTGTGTGTGTGTGTGTGTCCACTGCTCCAGGTGGGTGTGTGTGTGTGTGTGTGCGCCCACTGCTCCAGGTGTGTGTGTGTGTGTGTGTAGGTCGATCTCTACTATTTTTTATTTGTAGATGCAAATAAACATTTAAATGGTGGCTGTTAAAACTTGTTTTCATGACAGATTTATCAAACATATATTAAATAACAAAGACAAAAGGTTAAGTAAAAATGTAATGTAGTGCATATATTTATCTAAATCCTCTCCTCTGCAGTTATTTGTTGAGCTATAATTAGTAGTTCAGAGCAAGAGAAGATGGGCTGACCTGAAGCAGCTACAGCGATCTGTTACGAGTCAAAACAACATTTATTGCTTGTATTTTTTTATGAAATTTGAAATCTGAGACTGTTTCATATTAAAAAAGCTTATTGCGATTATTGGATGGCATGTGTACTACAATAATGTTCAGTTTAGTTCACGTATTAACAAAAAAAACCAGCATATAATAAAATATTGATCTTGATATTTAATAATCCATATAAGTATCGATTAAAAACAATATTGTTAATCCAATCCTAGCATTCCCACTGCTGAAATGTTCACTTATTGAGTTTATCCACGTTGTTTATCACTGCTGAATGTGTAAACTATTACAGGCTGAATCTGAAAACTGTGTTTTAGCCGCTGAGATTTCAGCGCCTCACTAACTTCAGCTAAAGATGACGTTACGAGGTGCATTGAGGAACAGTGCATGAGGCACTCAGCGATACTCACTTTTGTAGCTCCAGTGAATGCTTGTGACCTGGATCTCCTGCGTGGGGATGTACTCCTCCTGAAACTTTTTCCCTTGAAGCCGATGCCAAAGAGCACTTTTACCCGTGTTTCTGTCCCCACGGATGACTATTTTCACTGAGAGACAAGCAGACACAAGAACATTAATATGATCTAAGGAACCCCAGATTAAACAATCCCAAGTTTCAATGCATAAAGGGCACTGATTGGAAATGGAAAGATCTAAACCAAGAAAGATTTGTACTGATTGCACTGATACAGCACAGTGCTAGCTATATCTACCAAAACGTGCTTTTCACAGCTGAAACGCTTGGTATCTTGGGACATCTGCGTGTCTAAAAAAAGACACCCCTACCAATGAGAAGCGACTGGAAAAATAGGCCAGTAGGTGGGCGATCATGTATCATTCATGCATTTTTTATTAACACAGAGCCGCGGAAACAACACGACGAGTATTCAAAGTCAGATCAATGAAGAAACACTGATGCAGCATCGCATGTCTAAACAACTTCAACAAAACTCCATCACACCGGCCGCAGGCAAAGCAAGGAGCATTCAGTTACTGCACGTCTTGTGCATTTAAGACACAGAGTTTCATTACAATTGTTATGAGGTCTCAAATTTCCAATTAATTCATTTTTAACTTTGCATTTCATTATTGTATTCAGAAGAAAAATAAAGACAACATAAAGCTATATTTTTAGGTTTTTGCATTTACATTATTTTCATTACAATGAAATCAAAATCAGATTACTGTAATGCTTTTTCTAAAATCAGCATAAATTGAAAGTTGTACAAAAACTACTAGTATATATACTTGCATGTATATTATTCATATACTAGTAGCTTTTGTACAACTTTCAATTTATGCTGATTTTAAGGGGGGGGGGGGGGGGGGGGGGGTATTACAATACTGCAAATGCAATGACATTTACATTTATATTTATGCATTTAGCAGACGCTTTTATCCAAAGCGACTTACAGTGCATTCAGGTTATACATTTATTGTCAGTATACGTGTTCCCTGGGAATCGAACACACAACCTTTGCGCTGCTAACGCAATGCTCTACCACTGAACCACAGGAACACTGACAATGACAATCACCATTGAGAATAGCAATGCAATTAGTATTATTTATTTATTGCATTACAGAAATCTGATTTTTTTCTCCTTTTTTATGTATTCATTTGTAATGATTTGTGAATGAAATATGACCAAGACAAGTTCTTGAGAGACTTCATGAGTTGCGTCTCGATTTGTTTTTAAGGAAAGTTGAACCTAGTGCTGCCGAGCTCTATTCAACAGTAAAATACTTTAGACAAACCACAAAGAAAAACTCCCTCGACAAGCCTAAACGAAAACAATGGATGTTTTCAACACAACTGAAATCTTTGTGAGCGGCTCTACTCAAAGAAAGTTCGATTAAACATGAAGCTCTTACTGTTATATTGTACGCCCTTGGCGAAGCGCCTCTGTAGACTCTGGTTCATGGACTGCAGGCCTGCGGGAATATTTCTATCCCTGAGATGCCCTGCTTCAGAGCCCACCAGCTTCTTCAGAGCGGTAAACATCTTGATGAAAAGCTCTTCAACAGTCCAGCAATACTAAAGCCTGGTCCTTCCGGGAAACCCTCACTGCAGTGTGACAGATCCAAGACTTCAGACTTTCTTAACCTGACATATCGAGGGCAGGTGCGACGTGGTCTAAAGGTCAAAAGTGGAGTCCGTCTTCAATATATATTGATGCAGTTTGCAGATGTCTACTTTCTATTTCAACAGTTTACAATCCTAAAATGTGCCATTGTATCCATCCATACCGGTCTACTGGCGTCACCTGTGAGAAAAACAACATGGGCACATCAGATACAGGAATCATAGAAAGTGCCCTACACTAAAATGAAATAAATCATCATCTACGCACTTTCATGTCCAGTTTCTTTCTTTCATGGAGCACAAACAGAGATGTTTACCAGTATGATCACATTGTCCCTTTCCACGAAATTAAAGCAAAGTGGCCAGAGCAAAGATCAAAAGCACAATAGAAATGGCCAGATTCAGTGGTGGCCAAAATAACACTAGTATTTTGCAGGAGGTTTCTTGATTTCTTGGCCACGGTTCTTCTGGATTTAGTCTGTCTCTGTTTCTTCAAGTCATTCAGATCAGATCAGATATCTGTGTCAGAGTCCTTGTGCAAACACAAACCTCACTGAATTATTACAATTAATGGAAAAATTAATGTTTGGAAATGTCAAATTGTATTTCTTATTGACACACTACAGCAAAAAATCGAAATAACAGACTTAAAACCACTTTTAGCTGCTGAAAATACTAGTGTTCAAATCATTTTGGCCATCGCTGTATATTCTTCCAAAGCAATATAACCTGTGTCAGGAATCGACCACAATTTAAGTTTAAAAAGATGCTTGCATGGAAAAGAGCACAGTGAACATTTAAAATATCTCTTTTTGAGTTCCAGGATAGAACGACGGTGATAAATAATTCATCTCCACATTTGGGTGAACACACCCGAGCCCAACTAATCAACATATTAGAATCAGAAAAAGTGTTCACCTGCAGAATATGCAAATAAATGATGTGTCTGATAACTGAAAATAAAATTAAACTGCAGTTTAAAAGTGTTTTCGATAACTGAATGACCATATAAATACATACATGCATACAAACACAAATATATGGGCATAATTTTAGAGCATTACATGAGCATAAAATACATTGGCATCTTATTACAGTTAGAAATATTTATTATAACATTATAAAAATTATTATTATTGTTGTTATTAACAATGCTGGTCTGTGGACTAAAGATTAACAATGCAATTACGAATTAAGTAGAAAAGTGTGATTATGGTAAAAATATTGGTCAAAATTATTACTGGTCTAAATCCACACTATACACATGAGGAGAACTAAAATAGCTTTTTATTGTAAAATTGCATGATATTTTAACCTTGTATTATAACAAGTAGAAAGAGATCTAAACCTTAGAAATAACTTGCCATTATTGACATCATATTTTATATTTAGATCATATATCCTCAAAAGCAGCATAATAAACATCATCACAACCTCAGATTAAGACAGAAGCAGCAGATTCATAGATCAAATTAGTTATATAAACAATATACATTTCTAATTAACCGTAAATACTAGTCTAGCACAATATATTAGATTCTAAAAAAACATTTAATATAATTTTATTCTAAGCCTAAATCAGCAGCATTTAATATTGTTCTGTTATACTGATCTAACTACACAAAATGAATATCTCTCACCTGTCAGTTTGATCATAATCACAGAATGAACCAGCAGTTAAATGCTCTTCTGCAGCTCCAGTCAGGGTTATATTCACTGAGACATTACACCTTGTAAGCTGCTCAAACTGGCTGAGCCTCTGACGGGAAAGTGTGGAAACTGTCCCAGTGAAGGCGCTCGTTGATACCTGTGTGTTTAGTGGGTTCTGTTTGAGGACCATCAGCTGCACTGCTAACGCGACGTGTCAATTACAACACAAACCAAACAGCGACGCTTCATTAAAACTCAACGGTGTTTTATTTCTCGCTAAGTTACCTCCCTAACGTTACCTGGTTGGCGGTCTTCGCCTGCGATCTCTCAGTCATATTCTGCTGGGGTTAGCGGCAGCCCGTTTTCTGTGCTGAAAGAAACATTTCCTTAGCATCCCTTTCTCATCCCTCAGAGTCCCTCAGCTGTGGAATGCCGTGAGGAGCGAGAGCGGCGCGCGCCGCGTGTGCTGCAGCGCCTCTAGCGGTAGGATGATGAATAGCGGCGCAATAGCGCTTAACGCCTCTAAGGGCAGGATGATGAAACAGCAGCGCTTTAGTGCCTCTGCCGGTAGAATGGGATCTATTTATTCTAAATAGACAACCCTGCAAAGTACAGTATATTGCTCTCTATCTACACTACTCAAAACAGATATAATATAATATAATAAATACAGTAATAATAAGAATATATATGAATGCATAAAACAAAAAATTCAAAACATGCAAATAAGAATATAACAATATTATATAATATGTGTGTAAATATGTATAATAAGATAGAGAGAGAGTGTGTGTGTGTGCGGCGTGTGTGTGTGTGTGCGTGTGTGTGTGTGTGTGTGCGCGTGTATGTGTGTGTGTGTGTGCGTGTGCGTGTGCGTGTCTGTGTGCGTGTGTGCGTGCGTGCGTGCGTGCGTGTGTGTGTGTGTGTGTGTGTGTGTGTGTGTGTGTGTGTGTGTGTGTGTGTGTGTGCGTGTATACATGTACACATATTCAACATATAAAATAATATATTCTAATAATATTCAAACATAATATTCAAACATATATCAATATATATATTTTTTGGGATAAGAACGTGTTCGAAATTACTATCTGTCTATCTATCTATCTATCTATCTATCTATCTATCTATCTATCTATCTATCTATCTATCTATCTATCTATCTATCTATCTATCTATCTATCATTTTACATATGCTACTGTACACTGATACTGTACAGTGTGTGAGTCAATATGAATATTCTACATTTGTATGAATATTGTGTACTTTATTTACATTATGCACAAAAACAAAATAATACTAACATTAATAAAATAAAGAATATGAGTTGCATACATTTAAATAGATATTATGTATTTACATTATGCACCAAATAAAAATGTGCCTGCATTTCAGGAGGTTATCGTGAACAGTCCTCTTGTCAGAGAGAGAGAGAGAGAGAGAGAGAGAGAGAGAGAGAGAGAGAGAGAGAGAGAGAGAGAAAAATACTCATGGATTAAAAAGCCCAGTGCACGCTCACATTATGACGTAATCCTGTGAAAGAGCACGCGCTCTTCTCAACAATGTCGACCACCAAAACACAGCAGCCGCGCCGCGCGCCTCCGTCCAGCAGAAGCCGCGCACAACCGAGCAAATGAAAGCGAAATCTCGTCGCTGAGCGGTAAGTCAGTGCGTCTGTCTCATAATGCACTCTTTGATTCGCATTTTGTCGCATGCATGTTTATTGTTAGGATCACCATATCCCTTTAATGCATGTAAAAGAGGCGTAGCGGTACAGAACGGACGCAACAACCATCCGAAATATGTTTTATTTGCTTAGCAACAGAGGAAAAGATGAGATGTGCAATTGTCAGCTGACTGTATGATGCATATCGACGAGCTGCATGGTCGATATCGGACAAAAGTGCTTTGAGATATGCATGAAGGGTTCATGTGAATGTTTACACCACTGTACACTACTATACGTCGTTTGTGTGGATGTCTGTATGCAAACGCACACATACAAGCAAAACTGAAACAGAAACAAAGAGATGAGGTTTCATATTATGTGGCCTGCTGTGCGCGAGTCTGTCAAACATTAAAGCTTAGTTTTATATGTTTATGTTTATCTAATTACTTTAGAGCGTTTTTTTCATCCCGTGCAATTGCTAGCAGAGTATAACAATCTTATCAAACGCATTAAATACTATAAATATATAAACAATAATGCTATTTATTCATAATGTGCTCACAAACAGCAAGACAGCTCTAAACATGTTTCTAAATACATAAAAAGCCACACAAAATATGTTAGGTGCAATTCTACATTTTGCATATCAGTGCTTATTTAATGTAGTTATTTAAAGTGAAATGATTTGCTACATAGCTAGGTAAACAATAACTTACAATGCAAAATAAACTCCAGTCAGATCATCAGGAACTGATGAAAACTGAGGGGTTTGCTTCACCCTGGACCTGTTTATTTATTTGCATTATCTCACTGATTCACCAAATAAATACATAAACACATGACATTAAATATTGAATTATGATACAAGAGAAAGAGTGCAGAGTATGGAAGCCCATTTCTGCCACAGGATTATATATATATATATATATATATATATATATCTTGCATGAAATATCTCACAAAAAAGTCTGAACTGTGAGATATAAACTCAGAATTGAGAGCAATAAACTTATTTAAAAGTTAAAATTGTGAAATAAATATTCACTTTTTTATGAGAAAAACCTGTGAGATGTAAAATCGGAATTGCAAGGGAAGAAAATCTGAATTATGTTTATGCTATTTTTCTTTTTTTTTTCTCTAGAATTGCAAGAAACAATTGCAATTTTGAGATAAAATTCACAATTTGATTTTGTGGCAGAAACAAGCTTCCATAGCAGTGATACATATACAGTTGAAATATCTTTGACTGCGAGTTTTGCATCAACCTTTGTTAAATAAGTCAGAATTTTGAGATAAAACTCAGAAATGTGGAATATAAACTTGCATTTTCCGCCCAAAAAATCAGAATGATAATATATGAACTCAGAATTGAAAATTATAAACTCGCAATATTGAGAAAGTCAGAATTTTGTAAATTCAGAACTGTGAGCTATAAACTCACAATTGTGAGAAAAAAAAGTCAAATTAGTGACATAATTATTTTATTATTATTAATATTTATCCCATGACGGAAGCAGTAAAAAAACCAAACAACAACAAAAAAAAATTCAGATTTGCGAGATGTAAACTGATATTACCTTTTGCTTTTGTTTTATTCGATGGCAGAAACAAGCTTCCATGATGCATTCATACAGTTTATTATATTTGACCACAGCATGCCTTGATTGACCAATCAGAGTCAAGAATACGAGAGCTGTGTAATAATCTTTATTCTTTATGGAAAGTCCCTGTTGTTATCTCCGTTTAATGCCACTGTGTGTGTTCTCTTTCGTTTAGAGGAGGACATGGCTGCTCAAGAACCCTCTCCCCCGTCCTCCATGGAGAACAATAAGCCAGGCTTCCCAAAGAAGATTCTGGCCAACAAACTTGAAGACAAACATTTATGCAACAGCTGTCAGAACATCCTGAGAAGACCGTTCCAAGCGCAGTGCGGCCATCGCTTTTGCTTTTACTGCTTCAACCGGACTGTTGGGTAATTCAGTCTGCTGATCCAAAACAGATGCTGATACTTAAGACATTACATCAAAGATCATAAGAGCAATCGACATGAAATTTCATAAATCACAAAAATACTGGAATGAGAACACTACTATTAAAAAGTTTGTAAGATTTCTTCTGCTCACCAAGGCAGCATTTGTTTGATACAAATGACAGTAAAACAGTAAAAATTAAAAATATTATTGCAATTTAAAATAACTATGAATATATTGTAAAATGTAATTTATTCCTGTGATGAAAGCTGTATTTTCAGCATCATTAGTCCAGTCTTCAGTGTCACATGATCCTCAGAAATCATTATAATATTCTGATTTACTGCTCAAGAAAAAAATTCTGTTATTGTCAATGTAGAAAATATCGTTTTGCTGCTTCACATTTTTGTGAAACCATGATTTTTTTCAGGATACTTTGATGAATAGAAAAATTCTTCAAAAGAGCAGCATTTATTTGAAGTATCCAAACCTTTTGCACAATTATTAATGCCTTTGCTGTCACTTTTGTCAATTTAATGCATTATTTGTTTAAATATGCATGTATCATAATAGCACATGTCTGTTGCATTACCATTTTAGATCTGGACCGCAGAAATGTAATGCCTGTATCAAGGAGAACATCTTCGAAGAGCCCACCTCAATCCTCATACAAGGATGCGTAAGTGCAAATGCTTTGCTTAATGTGGAATATACAGACTTGTGAGTGTTTTTAAAATGATTCAAGCCAAGGCTTTATTGTAGAGCATGCACATTCCCTGTGTTTTCTCGCAGGCGTTTCCCGACAATGCTGCCAGAAGAGAAATTGAAAATCTTCCAGCGGTGTGCTTCAACGAAGGCTGCTCCTGGAAAGGCAGTATTAAAGATTATGAGGGTAACGACTACATGTGCACAGATATCTAGTGTAAATGGACAGTTTCTCGTTAACGTGTGTCATATCACTGTTGTTGTAGTTGAGTCATGAGGGGAAGTGTGAGTTCATGATCCTGCCGTGTCCCTTGTGCAAAGAGCTCATTAGACTGAACGAACAGGAGCGTCATAATGAACGCGAGTGTCCTGAGAGAACGCTCAACTGCAAGTACTGTAAAGAGCCATTTCACTTCAAAACGATCAAGGTAAGGGACTGGTCTGAGAGAAGATCGGAAAGAAAAAAGCTTTTATGTCACAAAATATTGTTTTCACAGGCCCACGATGAGATCTGTCCCAAATATCCTATGATTTGTGAAGGATGTGCGAAGAAGAAAATCCCCAGGGAAAAGGTGTGGTAATCAAAAACATCTGAAAATGATCATTCAGTAACACTCGGTTCAGAAAACACAACAAGCCGTATGTATGGATTCTTTCCTCTCCTTCTTTTAGTATGTTGACCACATCAAGTTCTGCAGCAAATTCAGGACTCCGTGCAGATATCACGTGGTTGGCTGCGACATGTCCGTAAGTACAGTTTTATAGCTCGTTTACAGTTTTGAAAACAATTTTACAAATAATAAATACAATCAGTTAAAGGGTCATGAACTACACTTCCTTCTTCTCTTTCCCAAAACTCAATGTACAACATAATGTACATACAACACGGGGTTATTATTGTTCAAACTAAATGCTAAATACTAGTTTAGCTTGAAGTACTAAAATAACTCAAACTAATAAATACAAATCAATGATAAAAACTAGGTAGACATATTTAAAAAAACACACCAAAATTACAAAATATTAACTAAAATTAAAGTGAATGAAACTATAAAGACAACAATGTATAATGTTCAGAAAATAGCAATGGAATAGCAAATGAATAAAGCTGGTATGGGAATAGACTATTATTGAATACAACTATTAAAATGTTTAACTACAAGTTTTTAAAAAATGTAGATGAAAAACAAACTTTAAAAACTGACTTCGCAACAAACTGAAATAAAATAACTAAGTTAAAGCACTAAAATGACTCAAACTGAAATAAAATAACTAAGTTAAAGCACTAAAATGACTCAAACTTAAATAAAATAACTAAGTTAAAGCATTAAAATGACTCAAACTTAAATAAAATAACTAAGTTAAAGCACTAAATGACTCAAACTTAAATAAAATAACTAAGTTAAAGCATTAAAATGACTCAAACTGAAATAAAATAACTAAGTTAAAGCATTTAAATGACTCAATTGAAATAAAATAACTAAGTTAAAGCATTAAAATGACTCAAACTGAAATAAAATAACTAAGTTAAAGCATTTAAATGACTCAAACTGAAATAAAATAACTAAGTTAAAGCATTAAAATGACTCAAACTGAAATAAAATAACTAAGTTAAAGCATTAAAATTACTCAAACTGAAATAAAATTACTAAGTTAAAGCATTAAAATGACTCAAACTGAAA
Source organism: Oxygymnocypris stewartii (assembly GCA_003573665.1). Classification (NCBI taxonomy): domain Eukaryota; kingdom Metazoa; phylum Chordata; class Actinopteri; order Cypriniformes; family Cyprinidae; genus Oxygymnocypris; species Oxygymnocypris stewartii. The sequence goes on along the minus strand of QVTF01023993.1, from coordinate 22,191 downwards.
TAAATGGAAACTAAATATAAATATTTAAATAATATAAATTTAATAGAAATTACAAAAGCACAACAAACAAGCAAAAATAATGAAAATAAAAATAAATGCTGATTCAAAATATTAATACATTCTTAGTGTAATAATAATAATAATTTATTTCATACAGATACATATATAAAACTAGAAGGTGAAGAACTACAAATAAATAAAAACTTTAAATGTTTGTAAATGGAAATAAAGTAAAAAAACACTACAAAAACCACTAAAACTTGAATAAAAATACATTTCTAAATAGAAATATAAAAAAATAAATAAACATGACAAAACCACATAACGAACTGACTAAAACTTAAATTAAATATAGAAATAAGAGTTAATAAAAAATATCCTGTGCAGAACTCAACTCACGATGCAAACCACATGATTGGAGGAATCATTCACATCTGTAGCATAAATCAGACGGGACGAGTTAATCTGTTGGTTTCTCTTTGAGGTGGAGAAGGAGAAGATCCACGATCACGAGCGTGCCTGTGCTCACGAACATCTCAACCTGCTGTTACACTACATCATGGGCATGAAAGTCAGTCTGGAGGGCCTGCAGCCCCAAAGCCTGGAGCTGACCGGTCACAAAGCACTCGAGCTTCACCAGGCCCTCCGAGACCTGGAGACCAGAGTCAGTCAGCTGAGCACCATCCCCGGCCCGACCGGACCTCCCGTGCAGGGGGTGCCCTCCTCTTCATCCTCCTCCTCCTCCGCCGCCGCTGCCGCCGCGCCTCCTCCTCCACCCGCCACCACGCTGCCCACCTCCTTCACTCCTCTGCCCAGCTCGGGGGGCGCAGCGCTGGAGCTCCAGCTCCACAGCGAGAAGACCAAGGTGGCAGATCTGGGCCGTCGCTGCCAGGAGCTGGAGGTGAAGGCGGGGACGTTTGAAGACGTGGTCTGTGTGCTAAACCGAGAAGTGGAGCGCTTCGCTACCACCATGGAGGCCAGTAACCGCCAACACAGACTGGATCAGGACAAAATTGAGGCTCTTAGTAACAAGGTAACCCTGTTAAGACTGATAAAGGAAATAATATTAATGAAACAGTTTATCGAAGATTAAGGTTGCATATATGTTTTTATTGAGTATCATATTTGACACATTAGGCTTTTATAGCTCATATAGTATGATATAGTGAGAATATGAAAAATAGCTCAATTTTATTCAGAGCAAAATACATGCAGCAAAATATGCAATTTGATGTAGATGCTGATATTTATATGGCCAAAAAGAAAAACGTAATTCTGATAGCTTATAATGTGAAAAAATTAGATTTGTAATACACTATAGCAGATACTTGCATAACATGACTATAAATATCAGTTGTGAACTTCCAATAGCAAGATCATTTATGAATGCTCGGTTTTATGATCAAAGCTCTATAATTTATAATCTATAAAACGTATGATGAATGCAATACATTGATGATTGAGATGACAAATAAAAGTTCCTCAAAAGACTGATGGCCATATTTGATATTCACATTTTAACATGAAGTGATTATTTATTACTGTGAATAAATTAAGATTAAATATATTAATATGTTTTCTTGTATTTGCTACTACTTCTAAAAAAATATAATATTAATAATAATAGTAATAGGCCTATATAACTTTGAAGGCTTTTTAGATCATATATTAAAACAGAAAAGTATTTTTGTGAATAAATAAACATTTTAGTGTATGCTAATCTTTTTTTATTTTAAGTATATATATAAAAATGAACTTAGTACGTATGCAAATATATAAATTAAACTAAGAGAATACATAATCATAATAAAATAGAAGCCTTTAAAAATACAAAGAGGGGAATTCTAAATTAATATATATTTTTTTGTGAATAAATAATTTTTTTATATATGCTAATCTTTTTTATTTTCAGTATATATATAAAATGAACTTAGTATGTATGCAAATATATAAATGAAACTAAGAGAATACATAATAATAATAAAATAGAAGCCTTTAAAAATACAAAGAGGGGAATTCTAAATTAATATATATTTTTTTGTGAATAAATAAATATCAGTTGTCACACTATAGTATATCTCCCATTTACTTAGGATTATATTTCGTCAAAATACAGATCAAAGCTCTGTAGTTTCAAATCATATAATGCAACACAATACAAATGATGACAGAGATGAACAAAAAAAAACGTTCCTCAAAAGACAGATGATCATATTTGATGCTTACATTTGAACATTATGTATAGATAATCAAGTGTTCGTCTTGAAATATTACTAACAATATAAGAGCTATTCTTAAGTTTACTCTATAAAAATCAATATTTCACAGCACAAAAATATAAGCGAAGCACAAGCTGAAGGTGGACTTTTGTACAATTACAACTAAAATGCCTTTTGCTTGCTAAAAATATAAACTACCAGTCAGACGACAGAAGCCATGTAGTAGATTGTGTACAACAGGTTTTTCAGAAAAGTTCAGATGTTGTAGATCAGGGCTTATCAAAGTCCGGACTCCGGTCCGGGAATTCAATCCGGACCCGCCTCTACTTGATATTTCAAGCGCACTCGTATCACTCAGACCTCCGTGCGCACACACACACACACACACACACACACACACACACACACACACACACACACACACACACACACACACACACACACACACACACACACACACGGGTGCATGAAACAGTGTTGCAGTGATTACAGACTCTTTTGTAAGACAAAGCACATAGCAGCTAGCGACATTTTGGATAAACCTTCACTTTCATTCAGTAGAATAATGTCACCGGTTTCGCCCCGCGAGCGCGAGGTTTCCACCCCCCCTCCACGCAGTCTTTCTCCACCGGCACGTATTCACAGAACCGAACCGCAGCAGAATTATGAATGAACGAGTACAAAACAGCGTTTCCTAAAACCTGTCACTGTTGATCGTCTGGCATATGAACATGAGTGTAGTTCTACTGTAAAGGGTTGAAATATGCACAGTGCACGTTTATGCTCCATGAAATATATATTTAAAAAAAATTATAATTAAAGATTTTGGCAATTCAGTTGAAGTGACTGCAGGTTACGTTGAAGTACTGTTTCAGAAACATTAAATATGTAGGTCTAAATGAGAACTGCTTTATTGGGAATTAGTTGTATAAAAATGCAGTACTGTTGAGGAACCCTTATGAAAAAAACCATGGTTTTATTATAATACAAGTGTAGTAAAAATTGTTTTTTCTTTTGCATATTGATTACAATTTATATAACCAGTTTTACTACAAGTACCATGGTTAAACTATGGTTAGTGTAGCAAGGCCATGGTTAATTTGTGATTATCATGGTTTAATAGTAACCGAATGTTTTTTTTTTTTTTTGTATAAAACTATGGTTAATTTTTGTAAACGCAAGTACGACCTGAGGATGTCATAAATATGATAATTAAGCATATATCAAGTTGAATTGTTATATAAAGTTATAAGCATGTTTATAAAAAAAAACAAGTTTTGTAATAACAATTATTTCGGACCTTTTGACGTTGATGATAATTCCCATTCGGACCTTTGAATGTAAACTTTGAGAACCCCTGTTGTAGATCATTTAGAGGCTTTAGAAATGTGCGTATTTAATATAATACAGTATGCTTTAAAGGGTTAATATTGTCAGTATAAATCTTTAGCTCCGTGAGAATCACTTATGCTCTAAATCTAATCAACGTCTGTATTTCTTCATCATGTCTCTCTGGTCTCGTGTAGGTCCGTCAGCTGGAGCGGCAGGTGGGCGTTAAAGATCTGACTGTGGCTGAAATGGAGGGCAGATTGCGGGAGATGTCTGCTACCACGTTTGACGGTGTCTTCATTTGGCGGATATCAGATTTCACTAAAAAGAGACAAGATGCAATCGCTGGACGTGCGCCTGCCATGTTTTCACCCGGTAAAAACAACCACATCAGTCAGAACAGACAGCAAATCTTTTTCATTTGTCAATGATATATTTGGACCCACATGCTCTTTGGTTTTGTTCAGCATTTTACACAAGCAAGTACGGCTATAAGATGTGCCTGCGGATTTACCTGAACGGGGACGGGACGGGTCGTGGAACGCATCTCTCGCTGTTTTTTGTGGTGATGAGAGGAACGAGTGACGCGCTGCTCAAATGGCCCTTCAACCAGAAGGTACATCACTATTGTGTTCACTATTTCTTTAAACATCACCTGAAAGCTAAATAAAGAAGCTTTCCATTGATGTATTTGTTATGATAGGACAATATTTGAAAATCTAGAATCTGAGGGTGCAAAAAAATCTAAATATTGAGAAAATCGCCATTAAAGTTGTCCAAATGAAGTTCTAAGCAATGCATATTACTAATCAAAAATACGTTTTGATATATTTACGGAAGGAACTTTACAAAATATCTTCATGGAACATGATCTTTGCGTAATATCCTAATGATTTTGGTATAAAAAAACAATAATTTTGACCCATACAATGTATTTTTGGCTATTGCTATAAATATTCCCGTGCGACTTAAGACTGCTTTTGTGTTAAAGCTGCAATGAGGAGTATTCGTATTTACAGTATTTTACTAAAACTCTTGATAAACATAAACTATATTATTACTTTTCATGAAAGGTCATTTAAATTCAAATAGGACAAACTTTAAGTGATTCATATATATATATATATATATATATATATATAAATACTATGCAATAAGAATATATTTGATCCTAATTTTTTTCACATATATACATATATACGTATATATGTATATATATGTGAATAAATTAGGATCAAATATATTCTTATTGCATAGTATTTATATATAGAGCAAAGAGAATGCATTAATAAATAACTTAAAACAAGCCTTTTTAGATAATCTGTTGCTAGACAAGATGTGTATTTTTGTTGAATTTAGGATTAAAATATGTTAATACTGCATATTTGTATTTTTTCTTATGTTTTAACGTAACTTTAACTCATCAGAATAAGTTCAGCAATTTCATATTTTCTTTATAAGTTATATGAAATTTGCAAGTCGTTTTCATGTAATTTAAGTTGGAACGATTTGTACAAATTATTTGTAAGTTGATTTTACTAAAAATGTAAGGCAGCAACTAAACTGAGATTTTAAGTAGAAATAGGTGAATTATTTTAGAGTGATATAAAACAATGAACAGTAGTATATATAAACAAACTAGGGGAATACATAAAATAATAATAATAAAAAACATTCTAATTTTATATAAGGGAATATAAGTGAACAGACATTTATTTTTTTGTGAATAAATAATAGATACATTAATTTTGTAGATTAATTTCTATATTAATATTGCATATTTTATTTGCAATAATAAAGCTGGAGTATATTAACAGTATGATTAAAATATCATTAAATAATGAATCTGTAGTATATTTTCTGTTATTAAATGATATATTTTAATATTAAGTATAGTATTCACATTCTGTGGTGCCACCAGTGGCGGCTGGCCAATAGAGGGCGCTAGGGTGCTGAACCACACACACAAAATATTAATTATATCAATTATTTAAATGTATATTTGTATGATGTGATATATTAGAAAATCTTCTGTGGAAAAAATATGTTTTCATCATTACAATATGAGCTCTCTGCCTGTCAGCACGATTGAGAAATTGCCCACAGGAGGCGGGTCTTTGTAGAACTTAGTCAAATCCTGATTCAAGATATAAATATATTCAAGATGTGACAGAAAATTTAGCCAATCAGCATCCTCAAATCTTAACTGAAATGGGCGATTTTTCTGTCGCCCAAAGCTGCTAAAATCAAGGCTGGTCTCGTGGTTTGTAGCGGCGCAATTTTCAATTACGTGACAATGACGGACTCAGGTGTTATTAATCCCGGACACGAACCTAACTCTGTACAATCTCTACTCCAATGTCCGTTTGAGAGGAGAACTGAAGGTAAAGGAGCTGGGTCCAGATCAGCCTGACGGTTTGATTTATTGTGAAGAATTGTTTGTGAAATTGTTTGCTGTGCCACAGTCCCACCTCAAAAATGTTTCACCAGCTGCCACTGGGTGCCACCAAGGCCATGCAGGTGGGGAAAATGAGATCCTAACCTAGCCTAGCTGAAGTTAATTACTTTCTTCCAGGTGACACTGATGCTGCTGGACCAGAGTAACAGAGAGCACATCATCGATGCCTTCCGTCCCGACATCACTTCCTCCTCATTCCAGAGGCCTGTAAGCGAGATGAACATCGCCAGCGGCTGCCCGCTCTTCTGTCCGCTGTCCAAGCTGGAGGGCAAGAACTCATACATACGTGACGACACCATCTTCATCAAAGCCACCGTGGACCTCACTGGCCTTTAGGTTTTCTACTTTCGTATGACCTGGTGAGACGCTGCCTCTGACGCGGGATCTGCTTCACCACAGCAGGAGATTTGTTCCATGACGTCTGTTTTGACACGTTTCCCTGCATGTGCTGAGCCGTGGCAAATGTTGCACTGATGCATAGCTCCAGAAAGGGTCGGTAGAGCTCTATAATAGGAAAAAAGGGTCGTGAAACACTGGAATTGAACGTGAAGTCCGGTCCAGTTACATAGTGTAGGTTAAATGCTAAATTTAAACGAATAGTTCAGCCAAAAATGATGATGTGCTGAAAATGTGACTCCAAGATGTAGATGAGTTTGATTCTTCATCAGAACAGATTTGGAGAAATGTAGCATTACATCACTTGCTCATCAATGGATGCTCTGCAGTGAATGGGTGCCGTCAGAATGAGAGACCAAACAGCAGATACAAACATCTCAATAATCCAGTCCATCAGTTGACATGTGAAGAAAAAACTGAAAGAAACAAATCCACCATTAAGGCATTTTAACTGCACACAAGGCCTCTTTCCATTATATTGCTTTCTCCAGTAAAAAGTCTTCTTGACTGAATCAGAAGAGAAATATGCACAGATCAAACACTGTTAACAAGCTAAAAAACAAACATGTGGGTGGATTTTGATGTGAAAGGACAACAGGGATGGACTTCACTGGAGGAAGCATTATTATGAATTATGGACTCATATTTTGGCCAAAAGAAACAGCGGTTTGAAGTTAAAATGTCTTGATTGATTTGTTTTTACAAACACGCAGCTTTTCTCTTCACAAGCCATTAATTGACGGACTGGGTTACTTGTGGATTATTGTGATGTTTTTATCAGCTGTTTGGTCTCTCATTCTGACGGCACCCATTCAGATGCATTGGTGAAAAACTGATATAAAGTGAAACTTCTCCAAATCGGTTGCCATGAAGAAATCTACATCTTGTTTGGCCTGAGGGAGGGGGGGGGGGGGGGGTACATTTTCAGCAAATGATTATTTTAGTTTGAACCATTCTTTTAAGCTCTTCAGAACAACATAAGACTTTTTTTGCATTAACTGTACAAATTACTGTATGTGGAAAATGGATTTAATCACGGTAAAATGTGTTAATATTATCAGTAGCTGAATGCATCCTCTAATTAGACAACTTAATAAACAAACACTCCGCTTAGCATCATTAATAAATTGCAATTTGCATGTCGGAGACCACGAAATGTAGTCCGCACACGTCATTGCTAAGTGGATGAGTTGTGCTCCTGTAGTGCTAAACTGTGCTAAAACAAAGGGGTTTTAACTGTCACACAGTAAGTATAGTGAGGCTCATGATGGTGGATTTCCTTTAATCGGTGTTTGGATACATCTGTGGAAGATAGTTTGAAGTTTAAAGGTAAACGTGGTTTCAATCTTACCGTAGGTGTCTGTGAAATATAAACGGTGGTCCTGGGCAGGAGTCCTGTGCACATGAATATTCAAGTTATTACTTTGCATTTTCTATATTTCTAAGAAACAACGACAAGTCTTTTGTAAATAGGACTATTTCTACATCGGAGCTTGAGTTTGTAGTGCTTGCCGGCTTCATGGAGTGCGAGTTTGTATTTTATTCCTTCTCAAATCTTCTCTCTGCCGAACGCCGTACGAGGCAGTTTGCGTATTTTCTAGGCTAAATTGAGATGTTTACACAGGACCAAGCTTTTGCTACACAATTGTCTTTTATATTTGGCATTTGGGGTGTAACTAGTTAACCAGAATCCACAGATTTTAAACCAGTTATGACAACTATTGACACTTCTCTGTGCATGAGAAGCCTCGATCTGTAAATGCACATGATATTTATCACACAGTTTACTCATCCAGTGAGTGACGACACCGCTGCTGACATACTTTAGAGATGGATCAAATAAATATGACACATAATGATTATTATTTGATGATACACTGCTTCTATTCTTAAAAGATTCAAGCAGATAGCGATATATTCATACTATATAAGTGATCGATATATATATCTTTATATATAACCATAAACTCTCAAAGTGAGGGATCTTTATACAGTAAATGTATATACAGTTTACATCTATTTTATTATATTTACTGCATATTATTTATATAGCTGTACATGTGCAGTCATGGTGGTTTAAAACTGATTTGAACTTAGTAAATGATCAGAAATACAGATTGATTTGTTCATACGATGCCTTGCGATAACCTAAATCCGATCACTTGATAGAAATAGTTCATCTCAAAACTGCAATACTGATGAAGCTCAACTTTAGGGCATTTATTAAACAAATGATATGTTATACTGTGTTTCTGTGACATTATTTGTGCCAAATATGCATAGTGAAGTGCTGTTAGAGTTATTAGATAATGAACTGTCCTTTAATGAAAACCGATTGAATGTATGTCAAACTCAACACATGCAATTTTATCACAACAAAAACTTATTTTCACTTCTTTTTTCTCTTTAAATTGAGATTTGTGTCGGGTGAAATTCCCAACAATTTTTTTCAAGTATATTACGCTGCAAATTATAAACATGCAGATTTGTAAAATTCATTATAATGGGACTGCTGATTCAGAAATGTGTATTAATTTAATTTACTGAATAATTATTCTGGCTAACAAAAGTTACTAAATGTTGTATGTACCAAAAAGTAAGCTACAATAATTAATACCAAACTTACATTTCAATTTATTTGTACTTTTTTACACTATTTAGAAATAATGTTTTTCCTGGACCTTTCTTTTTTTATAATTCAAGTATGTTTCTATGTAAGATGCAAAAATGGTCATAAAACATTTCACAACCCTTGATCTTGGCTACTGTTGATATTTTATAACCTCATTGATCTGTTCAGTCGACTAAATTACACTGTCACAAACAAATACAAGCTGTTATTATGCATAATTCATATTGATGGTTGTTTTAGAAATACATTTCAGAATGATAATAAAACATTTTATTATTTTAATATATATTCTCAATGAGAATTTAAGTTTTAAACAACTTAACTTAACTTAACAACTAATAATTAAATAATAATTATACATTTGTATTATCTATTATATAATAAGTCTTAGTGTGTGTGTATTATAATATTTATTGTTAAGCACATGCATATGTGTTTTAACAATGAATATAATTAGTGATTGACCGATATTGATTTTTTTTATTACCGATACTGATTATTTGTACGTTTATGTACCCGATAAGCAGAACCGATATTTATTTACTGTTATAAAGTAAATAAATAACAGAGTGAAGTCCATTCTTCACTTTGGGTTTTCCTTCTTTCAGTCGTCTTAACAACAACAAACAACTGTTGAAAATTAACATTCATGTAAAATTTTATCTTCAAATTACAACAACAATTTTATTTATAAAAAGCATCATCAGCAACACTGATATTAACAATAAGCAAAATAATGTCTAATGTTTTTAAATGGAGAAAATAAAGGACAGAAGTCATATCAACTTCATTTTAAACTACAGTTTTAGGTTTAAACGCTGTTTAATAGACTAAAGAGTGAAGAATAATTCACTGAATAATATTCTCTGGAATATTGAAATAAGCTATAACAAACAAAACATCGTATTTTATTGTATTTCTTAACTGTTTTATCAGAATTATTAAAATGTTTTTGTCTAGATTATGAAAACTGCTGACAGCGGTTTATCTATTTACACAGAACTATACTCAAACTGCGATCGCTTGTGGAGATAATAAATAATTAATTTCGATATTTATTGGCAAAATAATTATTATAAAGTAAATGTTAATATAATTGAGTGTGTTTTAAACGAGTGTATCTTGTATAAAGTTACATGCGGTGGTCGTGCTGGAGCTTCTGAGCATCAACCACTGAGTGAACATGACGAGACTAAAGATATACAACAGAGAGAGAATTAAATTCAGTGCTTTTATTTCATACATGCGCTCATTCATGGCTGCATATTATTTAATTCATGCACAGTTACATCTTTATTGGGAAAGATTGACAGATTACCTTACGTGACTCCATGAATTCGGCTTTATTTCTTAGAGTCAAGCTGCATAAACTGCATATCAGGCATTTATGTAATGCATCCAATTTGTGCATTAATGGCTGTTATGTTAAATAAAGTTTAACTACAGCAAATCAAGTACCTGGACGCTGTTGTTGTCTCGTCTCGTCTCAGACGCGCTGCAATAGCGATCCTGCGCGTAATTCTCAAAACATTTATCGGTGAATCCGATATTACAAAACCGATATCCGATAATGGTAAAATGCTTAAATATCGGGTAAAATATCGGTAAATCGATATATCGGTCGATCTCTAAATGTAATTATACTATTATTTTCTATTATTATTTTATAATATTATTCATAATTAAAAAGTTTTGTTTTTAAAATAAAAATATAGTATTTTTCATTGTATTATGAATTGTTCAAAAACACATTTCTCTGTGAGAATGACTATTTATTTATCTGATAAGTAAAGAGAAATTGACAACACATAAAAATCCCAACATTAAAAATGTCATTTTTATTTCCTATTTAGCTGAAGATCAATTTTAGACACATTACAGGAGAAGAGATCAACACTGTTTTTAGGGATTATAGATACTGAGGACTCTATGGGGGGAAAGAAAACATTATAAAAATACATTTCAAAACAAATTGTCAAGAATACATCGGTAAGCAAACTGGCTTGTCATACAATCCTTTCAGAAAACAATCACATTGAATATTTTTAACACAATTATTTGCACCGTCCTGGCTTCTGTATATCAGACCTGAGCGTGGTAATGATTCGGTTGAGGAAATGACATCACTGGTCTCGAAGACACTTCCTCTTCTGAACAAAAACTATATAAGGTCATTGAATATTTGACAATGGATGTTATAGAAAGATCTTGTACCATGATTTAAATATCACATATAAAGGTCTCATGAAACAGTATTCGGTGGCGTTCGCTGGTCCAGTAATGTTGACATGGAAGGCAGAGACAAGAAACGGCTGTTGAAGAGAGAAAGAGGGACATTTAAAGGCTAGGATCTTTTCCGTCTGCCTTCCAAGTTTCTGAAATGAACTGGCCGGATCTTCATCTCCGCGAATGCCATCGAATGCTCGTGGCCTTTCCAGTGGAACCAGTTGATGCCCTGTGAATGATAATAGTTTCATTTAAATGTGTTACAAAGCATTTCACTGTTGCATATGAAGAGGTGTAAAGTACTTAGCTGTATATCGTTATTGCACGTATCGTATATCGTAATCTGTAGCATTTCTGAACGTGAAGACTTGGACTACATTTTATGGATTATAATTTCCGAGGGAAAAATACTATGAATCTACCGTGTTTATTAATCTTATTTAATGTCAATTCCAAAATTTACTTGTACATTATTAAAATCAATAATAAAAAAAAAACGTAATTTTAATTTGTAACGTGTCATTTTTATTATTTTGTTCTTTATTTTAAATATTACTATAATTTCAGTTTTAGTTTTTATTTTCGTTCAGTAATTTTACAGTTTAAAAAAACTGAAAATTAGAAAATATGTTTTTCATCTAATATAATATCTTATTTCAGATTTATTTCAATTAACACAAATGTTGAATAGTTTTACATACAGAAGGAACTAACAATGAAAATGACCTCTAAAGCATTTATCAATCTTAGTCAATATTTATTGAACATGTTCTAATACATTATTAAAACCCTATCTGTTCATATTAATTAATGGAGCTGAACTAACACGAACTAACAATGAATAGTTGTGTGTTTATAAACAAAACAAATAAATACTGTTAATGTAAGGCTGTGCAATTAATAAAATTCGATTAATATACGCATCTCGACAGTAATTTGATTCATTGCGCAGCCTGATGTTAATTAATAAATACCAGGACAAATGTGCTGCTGATTGTTAGTCAATGCATTAACTGATATGAACTAATTGGTCATTATGGTAAAGTATGTATATTTTACTGAGGTAAGTCAGATTATGTTTCCATTGTTTAACGTTCATTTCAAATTAATTTTGATATAAAATGTAACTGAAACAGCTCTTTATTTGATCTGTGAGTGGAGAATATGACTTACTTTGCTGTGATTGTTGTCTCCGTATTTCCCCATCAGGTTCACTCGATGGCAGTTTTTATACCAGAACGCTCCCTTGTAGGACAGAGCGCAGTTGGTGATGGCGATGTCATTGTCATGGTCATAGGTGGAGAAGGGCCTGTTCTGGTGATACGACAAGGAATCACCTAAAAGACAATAATACAAGCTAAATATAACAAAAACATTGCCATCATGCATGAAATATTAGAAATAATTTAAGAATGATGCATCATGAAGTGCTCTAGATGCAAGAGATACTCTTAAAAATAACGTTTTTTTTTGGCATTGATGGTTTTATGAAGAACCTTTAACATCCGTTGAATTTTTGCATTGGTTCTTTGTAGTGGAAACATGTTAAAATGTTCATCACGCTTAGAAAACAGTGGTTCTTTTAAGAACTGATCACTGAAAAGGTCTTTTCGGAATCTTCTACGACATCACTGCGAAAACGAGTGTAATATGTAAGACAATGGATATAATGTACTGTATATGTAATTCACCTGCGGTACCACTGTATGCACCGATCTGGATCTTGTAGCGGGAACGAGGATCTGTGATGGAAAATTTATCGTAGACAGCAAACACACTCTCCTGTCCGTCACGCAGGTCCACGCGCAACTCGTACTGACCGGCTGAGGTGATTTTGTGAAGATTTGAAAGTCCTGAAAGACGAAGACGTGACATCTCTATCAGTAAACCCAGATTTAGAAATGGATCCAGTAGATTTTACTGTTATAATGACTTAGGCCTGTTCAAATGGAGTCGTACCGAGCCAGAACTCATCGTTCATGTCACCGAATCCTGCAGAGTAGTCCCTCCAGTTCCTGTTGAAATCCACCTTGCCGCTCTGACGCCGTAGGAACACCTGTCGAGACGAACACAAGGAGTGTGTGTCAGTCGTTGCATTAGTTCATGCATTCCCGGGAAACTGAACCCATGAAGCCATGATCTACCGTTTGACCTTCAGTAACGTGTACGGCCCAATGTAACTTTACTTGTGTCTCGTTGTGAGTTTATATCTCACAGTTCTGTCTTTGCTTCTCAGAAGATATCACAGTTATGAGTTTATATCTCAGTATTCTGGAGAAACTCAATCTCAGAATTGTGAGAAAAAAGTCAGAATTGTGAGATAAGTCAAAATTTCCTTTTTATATTTATTTATTTAATTTGTTGCAGAAACAGGCTTTCATACTTACTTCCTGGTGACAATTCAGTTTCCACTGAAATACAACTGAATCATGAATAATTAACAGGTATTCTTATATGTAAATAATATTCAGAAACACATTTTAAATTCTTGTTTTTTTTGTCTACTATTGCTCAAATTAAATAGCTATAAAGTCAACATGCAATCAAAATAGCAATTAATTTACTTTTTACATTCCATATTGCAATTTTTTTATATAAATTATTAATCCAAGCACACAAGCACACAGACACACATACACACACAAGTGCACATGCACACACACACACACACACACACACACACACACACAAGCACACAGACACACACACGCACACACAAGCACACACACAAGAACACACATACACAAGCACACACACACACACACACGCACACAGACACACACAAGCACACAGACACACACACACAAGCACACACACAAGCACACACACACACAAGCACACACACGCACACACACACACACACACGCACACAGACACACACAAGCACACAGAACACACACACACAAGCACACACACATACACAGCACACACACACAACACACACACCACACACAAGCACACAACACAACAACACACACACGCACACACACACACACAACACACAGACACACACACCACACGCACACACAAGAACCACAACACAAGCACACACACCACACACACACACAGACACACACAAGCACACAGACACACAAGCACACACACACACACCACACACACGCACACACAACACACAGACACACACACACACAACACACACCAACACACACACACACACACACACACACACACACCACACACGCACACACACACACCACACAGTAAATATAAGCTGGAACTCAGCGTGTCAGAACCAGCCAGTGTAAACAGCTCTTCTGGACTCACCATCCAGCCACCGCCGTCAGTGCTCATGTCACAGTAAACCTGGACCGGCTGCTTCTCGTCTCCGCTGATGTAAATGGTGTACGGCCCGGAGGACGTCTCTCCGTTCATCAGAGCTTCTGAGCAGTCCTTGGCGTTCTTGTAGCGCATGCCAACTGCACACAATACGAGGAAGAAAACAATCAGACACAGATAAATATAGATCACTATGCAGTGAGTGCATTTTCTCAAAAGGTAGATGTATTTTTAAAGAACTTTATGCATAAAAATTACATCTGGCTGAACAATAAAACAGTAAATAACCTTAATTATTGCGGGGTTATTATTGTTAAATAAAACCAAAAAAAATTCCTCTATTTGAAATAAAATAAAGAGTAACTGAAATAAAATATAAAAAAAAAATAAACATTATATTTCAGCTAATTGTCAAGGTCACTTTTCTTGGTTTTATTTAGTTTAAGTGCTAAAATAACTAAAATTAAAATTAAATAAAAACTACATTCTGTAGACATATATATATATGAAACAATAATTGTGATACTCTTTTTCCCCTGTTGTGCAGCATTAATGTTATTAATTAAAGATTACAGGTTTAAAAAATCATGTTTAGTTATTTTAGAATATGTTTTTTGTAGAATAATTAATGTACTTATAGTATATACTTAGTTTTTGCTACTGTTTTGATTTAGATTGTATTATATTTTCTGTAATCTTAAAGTTTCTCCAGTTTTGTTAAGAGTTTCTGTAATTCTATCAGTTTTTTATGTCTAAATAGTTGTATTAACCTAGTTTTCATTTTGAGTTTATTTAGTTACTTTAATACTTAAACTGAGCACAAATGAGAAACCTTGCCTTGGAAACTATTCTTCTTCTTCTTTTTGAGGAGTAATATAGCAGTAAGAATGGTCAGTTTTTGAGGGTGATGATAGGTCAGTAAAGCACCTGTGCTGAAGACGCTGCTGATCTGTGTGCTCCTCTTGTCCTCAGCGACGGCCTGTAGTCTGACTGTGTATTCAGTGCTGCTGCTCAGATCAGACAGACTGTGTGAGAGCGCAGACGGCTCCAGATCCAGCTCCTGTGCATGTGAACATATCTGAATATCAGTCCAAAACTCCTCTTTTTAATACATGTTTAGAATTAATGTTGAGTCATATATTATGTATTATTTGATCACTTATAAGCTATAAGCTACAATACATGTAAAACACATTATTATTATAATCTAATATTATTGTCTAATCATATCAAAAAATATAACTCCAGAATTAGCTAAATTAACAAAACTCTCCAGATGTTCAAATTGTGCCTTGAGTCATATAAATTACTAATGTATATCGGTTATATATGATGACTAACACAATTTAAATCTGCATGAATCGTATACAGTATAAAAAGTCACACAGGTTTGTAAACAAACAGGAGTTGATTTATGGTTGAACAATCCTTTTGTATTGGTGTACCACACGCTTAACGCGCCCCATGGCAGAAGTGGGGAGCTAGAAACATCTGAAGGTTAGTAGTATGTGAGAAATGTCTGACCCTGACATCGCCGTCAGACGCTTGAAAGGTCAGGATATATCCGGTGATGGCGGCCCGCGGCGGCGTCCAGGTGAGAACCGCGCTGTCGGTCTGAATATTACTGGCAA
This sequence comes from Oxygymnocypris stewartii, assembly GCA_003573665.1. Taxonomy (NCBI): domain Eukaryota; kingdom Metazoa; phylum Chordata; class Actinopteri; order Cypriniformes; family Cyprinidae; genus Oxygymnocypris; species Oxygymnocypris stewartii. The sequence continues at coordinate 6,003 of QVTF01023993.1, read as the reverse complement.
GCAGATCACGCGGAGCGTCCACATCTACATAACCGCAGAGACATCAGATCACAGACACAGTTATTCAGACAGAACGATGACGTATGACTGAACAGAAACTAGACGAAGAACGCATTTATTCTTCAGATTCGATCATAAATTCATAAATTCAGCATTAGTTGAGAGAATGAGAGAACATTTTTGAGAATCAGGTAAATAACAGCATTTGTAGTGAGGAAAAATGAGGGTTAAATGTTTTTTATAAAGTATAAAAAGTATCTCTCTTTGTATTGATTATCAGATGCTTAGGCAAAACATACACTACATTAACTTTTTGAACAAAACTTATTATTATTAGTAATTATGAAATTATTATTATTTATAATACTCTATCTATCCATCCATCCATCCATCAATCATATTTGAATAGCATTATTATCATTAATAATAATAAATAATTTATGATGCACTAAATCGTTCATCTTTAATCAGGACATACAAGAAACTAATGTTTTTTGTATTAAAATTTTCTTTGTATTAAAAACAAAAAAGCGGTGTTAATGCTGCTTTTAATACTACATATGTATTATTGTATTTATATATAATGTATATATATATTATTAGTAGTAGTATTATTATTTTGTATTGTTCAGATAGATTAAAGGACTTTCATTTTCAATCAGGACACATATATGATAAAATAACAGAACATTTCTTAAAAATAAAACAAAACATTTATATTATTATTATTAATGTTATACATTTTTATGATACATTAAATGTTTGGACACATAATATAAAATAATATTTAAGTAAATAATTTACTTAAAAACAAAACATTAAAAGTTGTATTAAAGCTGCTTTTATTCTAATACTATTATTGCAACTACTATTATTTATTTAAAAAATTTAATATTAATGTTGATATATTAAAGGAGTGTTTTATTAAATACAGCACATGTGTAAGAGAATGTGACTATATTTGTATATATTAATATACGTTGATATCCAGTATAAAGTGCTCAGTAAAGGAGTGTTTTATTAAATACAGCACGTGTAAGAGAATGTGACTATATTTGTAAATATTAATATATTTGTATATCCAGTATAAAGTGCTCAGTAAAGGAGTGTTTTATTAAATACAGCACATGTGTAAGAGAACGGGACTATATTTGTATATATTAATATACGTTGATATCCAGTATAAAGTGCTCAGTAAAGGTGTGTTTTATTAAATACAGCACGTGTAAGAGAATGTGACTATATTTGTAAATATTAATATATTTGTATATCCAGTATAAAGTGCTCAGTAAAGGTGTGTTTTATTAAATACAGCACATGTGTAAGAGAACGGGACTATATTTGTATATATTAATATACGTTGATATCCAGTATAAAGTGCTCAGTAAAGGTGTGTTTTATTAAATACAGCACGTGTAAGAGAATGTGACTATATTTGTAAATATTAATATATTTGTATATCCAGTATAAAGTGCTCAGTAAAGGTGTGTTTTATTAAATACAGCACATGTGTAAGAGAACGGGACTATATTTGTATATATTAATATACGTTGATATCCAGTATAAAGGTGTGCGGCTGTATCTGGCGCGGCCTGCAGGGGGCGCTCGAGCAGCAGTAATGGCTGGAGCTTCTCTCACCTGTGGTGAAGTCTGCGGTCGCCGGAGCGCTTTTCTCTCGCTTTCTGATGGCGTAAACATTGACAGTGTATTGAGTTGCTGGAGCCAGTGAGCTCATCTCAAACTCCACCGTGTTTCCAGAAACCTGCTCTGATATCTGTGGCACTGTGCAGAAGACACAAGAATCAGAAATCAAACTATAAAACTAGAACAACTGAACAACAGATGCGGGTTTATTTTGGGTTGTTGACACGTCAGGCAGTGACAGCAGCGTCCTGCAGTGTGACACTGTTTCTGCTCTACTCAGGGCGAGCAGCAGCAGAGACGACGCAGACAAGTCAAACGTCAATAAATAAAGCCAGAATAGAGCAACAGAGGAGTTTCCTCACCAGTGTCTGCGCTGTATGTGATCATATATCCATCCACGGTCGCCACGGCAGGTTGCCACAGCAACAGCGCCTTTGTGTCAGTGACATTGACAGCAGTCAGGCTGCGCGGCGTATCCAGGGCTGGAGGTAAACAATGAAATAACACAACGTTACTTTGTTACAGTATTATTTGTATAAGCTATATAATAAACTATACGATACATAAAATAAATTGTACTGTATATATATAATTTTATGTACCTGAATAACTTTCTGTTTTATATATATATATATATATATATATATATATATATATACACACATATATATATATATTACTTTAAATTATATTGTTTGTTATTTATAAAATAAAACCTAGATATTATTATGTTATTAATTTTCTAATATAAATAAAATAAAAATGATTTTGCTATGGTATAATTTTGTTATACATAAAATAAATGTAAACAATATAATTAAATATAATTCATGCATTTATATATTTTCATGACTTACACACACGCGCACACACGAGTACACACGCGCGCGCACACACACACACACACGCACGCACACACACACACGCGCACACACACACACACACACACACACACACTAAAGTAACATTATTTCTTTATGATTTTAATATAATATATTTAAAAAATAATGTAATACTTTGTTACGAAAAACTAATTGTGTAAAACAAACAAATATAGCATATTAAAAACTATTGTTTTACATTATTTTGTTATATATAAAATAATGACTATATATTTATACAATACAATATTTATATGATTTATTTTAATAAATGTTATATATTTTCATGCCTTCACATTTGAAAGTACATGAAATATTGATTTGTTACATTATATGGTATAGTATATATTTAGGTTTAGGGTTTGTTGTCAGATCATTAACACTCAGTTTGAGCAATGCTGATATTGATGCTTATCTTAGAAAACACCACTAACCCGGTTAAGTTACTAAACCAACCTGTTGTAAAAGTGTGGGACACTGGTTCGCTCTCCTCCAGACCTTTCACTGCAACAAGAGACACCTGATACGCCTCTCCGGGAGTCAGTTTAGTCAGGGAAACCTGAGACTGTGACCCGTCCACCGTCAGGATCAGGGGAGTACCTGGAAAAACACAGAAGAGAAGCAAGACTTAATGCATGAATTCCATCGAAGCAAATGTCTTTGCTCAATGCCTTTTAATCAACTGTTTTTAATTCTTCATTTACAACACGAGCTCTATTGTTTGCAGTGTTTTCAAGCATTCTTCAGGGTTTAAGAGGACCGGCACTCGCCTCCTTGGACTGGGATGTATGTGATTCTGTAGGAGTCCGGCTGGGATCGTGGTACAGTCCAGGAGGCCACAGCTGTTGTGTCCGTGATCTCAGAGAAACGAAGGTCCCGTAGAGCTCCAAGGCCTGCCAGACAGCAAAGCAGATACAGATTTAGCAGATTTATAGAAAATCATTGAAAAAATGATCCACCCAGCGTCCTTATGGCATTAGGTTATGAATTAATTCAAACAGCCACTGGAAAATGGACAGAGAAAGACCACCGAACTGCAGGAGAAGCGGGCCTTTCCCTGGTGCAATGAAAAAAGGCCTAAAAGAAAGATCCGTTAGTCATAATAGTGCAAGAATCATCCATTAATGCTTCCATATTTAACATGATCAATCATGCCAAAATCATTCGATTGCATTCCACAGATTTAACCTGATGACAAAAAGGCTTGTTATTTTGACCATAAACCGACACGCAGTCATTAGTTCTCAGTGCATGCGGACAAACGAACGTCACGTTTCCCCACAACGATGAGACTTGATGGTTTAGTAGTTAAATCGGGACACTTTCCTCTGGATGCATGAACAGACACAACGTTCCTTCATGAGAGCATGCAAGGTTAAAGTCAACATCTTACTTCATGACGTTTTGTCTGTTAATAATGTCTAAAAGCACATCAAATGGATAAGGTCATGCGCCGAGCAATCTGTTTCTTGCTGATTATCTAGTTGAAATGCATTAAGTAAAATTGCTTGCAAACAGTAATTTGCTGTTGACTTTAACCCTGGATTGAAATATATCATAACAGATACATTTCAAATCACGGTGCATCACAGATCAGTACCTGTTTAGGAAGACGAGTGTTACTCAGTTGTTAAAGATCACACTTCCATCACATTGCAGCCAAGAAAGCCCCTGGAGTCCAGAAACGAGTGAGTTTGACAAGTGCAATACCTGTTCTGGCAACAGCAGTAAGGGGTTGGGAGCGATGTTCCAGCGTGACACCGTAAAGCTCAATTTCATACTCAGTTCCCCCCAAAAGCTGCGTTAAAACTTGGTTCTTTCATCGCCCGGCACAACGAACTCTCGAGGGTGGGAGAGCTTTCTCGAATCTCTAACTTTGAGCACGAATCGATCAAAGATGTCGTCTTCTGCCGTCCAGGCCAGCCGGAAACTCTCAGGGGTGACGTCTGACACGAAAAGGTGCTCGATCTCTGGTTCTGCCTCTGATTGACAAGTAAAGGACATGTGTCTTTTTCTGGTTTTAACAAGAGTTTGAAACAGACTCGAGTGTGCCTGCCGGTCTCCACGCATTCCACATGCATCAAGTATGAGTATAACTACCCGTGTTAGTTACACCCATGGACACATAGCAGAAACATACACGCATCCCTTTATGACTTTTGATGCCAGTTCCTATTGTAAATGGCATTACAAATCATGCACGCCACTTACAGAAGTCTTCCCACTTTACAGTGATTTCATGCAAGACTGTGGTTTACGGCCTCATATAAAACTGTGTTTCCATATTCCATAATAACGCTTTCATAACTTAATGGGAACATTAGCACAATGTTCTTAGAACATATTTTTGTTATATACAGCTTTGCCAGCCATTCAGTAGAAAACACAGTTCAAATATGGCATCACAGACGTGTATGCTAGTATTTTTGAGGCAATGGGACCAGTGAAGCATGCACTATTCTTACGAGCAGCACTAGAAACAAAGCAAAATGCTTTACTGATGGAGGAGACCTGGCAAATCAATAAAGGACAGTGTTGAGGAGTGTAGCTGAGTTGTGTAGGAGTTTCCCAACCAAAGCTTATATCAAACAGCAGACTGTAACATCTAAAAGACCTCGTAAACACAGGACATGTTCAGCTGCACTTTCTTATTATCTTCCGGTTCGGATTTAGTTTTGTGCTTTTCTAGATCAGTTTGTAAACTGCAAAGGAATCCACAGCTGAAGCAACACAAGTAAATGTATATGCTGCAAATCAAAATTGATATCTATCTATCTATCTATCTATCTATCTATGCAAATAGATCTAGAAATGCAGCCTTGAAACCACACCAAATGTAGTTTGAGAAGCAAACACTGCATAATGTATTAAAGTGCCCTCATTATGGATTTTTTAAATGATCTTTCATGCAGTGTGTAACACAGCTTAAGTGAATGAAAACATCCTGTAAAGTTTAAATCTGAAAGTGCTCCGTGTATAAAGTTATTGTCTCTCAAAAGAAAGAGTCGACTCTGAATCATTGAAACGAGTCGTTTTTAAAACGAATCCCAAGCCGTTTCATGTTGACATCAGAATGAAACATTAGCATATTGCCCGCCCACTTGTTGGTCTTTTCGGCGTTGGTCTGAATAAAAATGAAAATTCATTCTTTGCCTCTAGATGTGCTTTTGGAGCAGTAAAAACAGCGGTTTCCTGGTAACGCTGTAAACGAAGCATCACTGCACTCACAAATTCTGCTTTAAATGAAATTGACAATCCCTGCAGATTAGCGTCACGCAAAGGAGGGGTTTGGAAAAATGAATAGTTTAGCGAATCATTTGGGAGTCGCTGAGCAAGTAAGGTCAATGAAAGTGATTTTCACCTTGCATGCATGTCAACTTGTTGTTGGAGACTTTCAAAAGCAAAATATGAACCGTTCATTACCCATAATAGGGGCACTTTAAGACTTTAGACTATTTTGCCTTAATATACTGGAGAT
>QVTF01023992.1:0-48237 GCA_003573665.1 Oxygymnocypris stewartii | reverse complement strand
ATGCTTGGCCAGCAGCACTCCTGGACTGTTTTTACAACAGAACATCCCGAGGCTGACTTCGACTGACTATACATAACGTTTCATCCGATGTAACTTGCAAAGGAGCGCTTGAGAGTATTTTATTACATACATCACAAGGAGGCAACGTCTACAGCCACATATATTCAACAAGCAGACAGCACAATATCTGTTCTGTTTGATCTGTTCAACAGCAGGAACATAGTCTTAGATGCGCCTTTAAAGGTGATGTGTGTTATTTTTTAGTGTGAAAATGTCCTGTTGTAATAATGCATTAGTAGTGTCAAGCCACGTGAGGCCATATGCAAATCATATCATTATTTGCACAATCATTCAAAACAGAGAAACACGAGGTTGTTGTATCTCATCAAGTTTGGAGTACATTTGAGTATGATTTTAAATTCATAAAATATATTGCAGTGGATATGTATCATAAATAGTTTCAATAAATTAAAACAAGTGTAAATAATTGTCATAATAAATCATTTTATGTTTAATTATGTCAAGCATCGACTTTCTCTCTAATCTGTTATCTAGGAATGAGCTTTTAATTTGCTCTGTTGGTAATCACATTAACTGTTCTACTGTAAGAACATGTCCCCTGATTCTCAATATAACTTTATTAGTAAAGTTGTTTTTAGGACACCAGAATGTAAATAATCTACTTTTGTCCCTGAATCATTAAACAGTTATATTTAATTAACTCGTGTAAAAGATTATCCGAAACCATTGCTGTATGTCAAATACTGAACATGTAGTTGCAAAAGAGACTTTTTGCTTAAATGTAAAAAAAATACAACTCTAATTATATACAACGGGACCATAAGTAGCATCTTAAGAAGCGATGGATGTACAAGTACTTGGCAACTGTACACTTCTCCTAATCCATCTAAAGTGAGAGGCACATCATGTGACCATGACAAGTGAGCGCAATAGCAAGCTTGGCTAAAGATTCATACCCCAATACTGTTTCTATTCATTACATTCAAACAGCTCAGAACATTATTAAACAAGTACATCTAACTGTTTAATTTGTTTTAGTTTTTTTATGTTTTTGAAAAAGTATTTTATGTTCACCAAAGCTGCATTTATTTGACTAAAAATAATATAAGAACAGTGATATTGTGGACTATTATTATAATTTAAAGTAAATGTTTTCTAATTGAATATATTGTAAACATTTATTAATAAACAGTTATTACAGAGTCACATGATCCTTCACAAGAAATCCTTCTAATATTCTGATTCGGTTCTCAGATATTATTGGTGCTCAATTATTACAGTGTTGAAAGCTGTTTTTGCTGCCTAAAATTTTTATGAAAACTTTAATTTGAAATGGAAATCTTTTGAAACATTATACTGTAAATGCTTTTCACTTTTGATCAATTGAATTGCATCTTTGTTTGATACAATTATTCATTTCTTACTTACCCTAAACATGCTAGTATATCATAGTTTCCACAAAAATATTAAGCAACTATTTTCAACATTGATAAAAATAAGAAATGTTTCCTGAGCACCATTTTAGCATATCAGAATGATTTCTGAAGTATTGTGTGACATTGAAGACTTTAATAATAATGACTGCTGAAATGTGTAACAAAAATACAATTTAAAAATACATTTAGCAGATGTTAGTGACATTTCTTCATGATTACGCAGAATTAATGACAGTTTTGGTTACATAAATGTCAACACTTTTATTTTTCTGTTCCAGGGGTGTGCTTGTCAATGTTTGCAATTGCTTTCCAAAACTAATTTGCAACTATCTAGTCAGGTAGCAATAAAGTGCACGAGTGCAGAACATATTAAGCGCTGCTGTGGTCTTCCGCCATGGCTGGCTTGCTCCTAGGTGATCTGATCCGTACATAAACACCAGTGTGTGGTGGTGTCATTTCATTTCTGCGGTGGATTAAATGACTCATCAGTGATGTTGTGCTCCACAGAGGTGCAGCGGATGGTTACTTAGCAGCATCAGCACCTGACCTGCAGACACATATGTTTCTGTCACGACATAGAAACTGAGCGATGTAACCACAGCAGGGATTGTAGATAAGAGCACTTCCTCTGTTTGCCTTTTAATAATGTCACCGATCCGCATTGACTCCTTGTCTGCGTTCAACCAATCACTGATATCAATCCCAACATGCCCCATTAAAAACTCCACTCCAAACAAACTCCAGTGCTAACAGTTTCCTCATGTTGTTTGTGCATGACTGTCTTATTTGAATTCAACAGTATAACACCATGGTAATTGATTCAGTAATTCAATATTTATGTGCCGTTATAAACAAATTAACAGCAAATAACTGATTCAACTCTGATGTTGGGAATTGATTAAGAATTAGGGATACTCAATATATTGGTACCATATTGGTTATTAGCCTAAATAATTTTTAATGTATCGCCATTGGTCAATATCAGTGGTGGGCAAAGTATACTGATCAAGTACTTGAGTAAAAGTACAGATACGTATAATAAAATATTACTCCAGTAAAAGTAAAAGTACTGCTTTTTCAATTTTACTCGAGTGAAAGTACAAAAGTACTAAATTTTTTATGTACTTAAGTAAAAAAGTACTGATAGACAGATTTATTTTGCAATTATATATAGACTCCTTTTTTAAATTTTATATTAGCACATATTTTTATAATCCTACTGCCCAAAATACCTGGGTTTTTCCCAAAATAACCACTATATAGAGTCAAGATATATATTTTGTTGATATGGACTACATTGATGAGAGTGATGTAGTAATGTTCACTGTGAAGCTTACACTGCCATGTACCTGAGAAAAAAACAGATTTCACCATCTAATTTTCACCAGTAAGAAAAAGTGTTTTAGAACTTGTTGTTTTGCAGAACGTCAGTTATATATGACATGAGAATTAGGCCTGAATTAGGAAGAACATTTTAAGGAAAATCTAATTATATTTCATAATGATTTTTTTTTTCTTCTCAAACCTTGTCTGTGGTGTAAAAACACCCCTGGCCAAATGCCCCCAGAGGGCATCACTTCCCACTCTGATAATTACTGTAGTTACTATGTTCTGAACATCACATCCTTTCTTTTTCCCTCAGATGGAATCTATCTAGGTGGCTGAATAAAGATATTGGACTTTATATCTAAACATTTCTTCAACTTAGCATCAGCAAGCTTGTTAGCTGACAGTTAGCATCAGCTAACAATATTTACTTATTTTCAGTATGGTTATGAATAAACATTCATATCTGTCTACTCGGCTAGTTGATCTAAACAATATAAAAATGTATACGGTTGATAAACAATATAAAAACAGACGTCACATAGGTCTAAATGCGTAGCATTTAATAAAACTGCTAACGTTACATCAGCGGGGAATATGAACGTGCATGAGTTATTTTATTTAATCTGTGTTATTTTAATGTTTTGTTGTTTGACCTAAAACATAACGTTAGAGACACTGATGTTGATCTGTCTGCATTCAAGCATTTCAGTGGGCTTAAATAGATCACCCTTTACAGCAGATTTAGTTCACAAACAACTGACAGTTTTGACCTAAATATTATTTCAGTTACAATAATTAATCCCAAAAATTCGACATTAGTAACTTACTTTTCGCAGCAGTTGTTGCGCGCCTGCGCGCGCGCGCGCTCACAAGATCTCCCGGTTCTTTATTTGTGAGTTCAGTTCACTGAAGAAGACTCGCTCTAAACGATCATTTGAATCAGTGAGTTTTCGACTCGAGAACAGCTGCAATCGGATCATTGCAGTTCGTGAATGAATCGTTTGTTGCGATTGCGAACCGATTGAACAGGTTCATTGAAAAGAATCAGTTTGTTCATGAATCAGAACACCGCTTCTGCGTCTCGGAGCACGTGATGTATTATAAGGAGTAACGATATGTTTTATGAAAATGTAGTGAAGTAAAAATTACGATCTTATGCTTTGGAATGTAGTGAAGTAAAAGTAAAAGTTACTCAAAATAAAACTACTCCAGTAAAGTACAGATACTTGAAAAATGTACTTAAGTACAGTAACGAAGTTGTTTTACTTCATTACTGACCACCACTTTTCAATATTGTATATATATCTATATATTGGCTAGTGTTGGATATTTAATTGTGCATGCATGTCTTATCTTTCATACCTTTATTGTCATCTAATGCTCAGTTATTCTTTACAGATATTTAATAACACTAGGGCTGCCACTAACGACTATTTTTATTTCGCTTAATCTATCGACTAATTTATCGATTGGTCGATTAATCTAAACGATTATTTTCCCACAAAAAATATACAATTTACTTAAGAATATTTAATTAATCCACATTTCTATGAAATCCTTTTTTAAAGCAAGAGTAAAGTGCAACATAGAGTGCAAGTATCACGGTGCACACAGCAAGGATGAACGAGGAACACAAAGACGAAGAGTGAACTCAAAATACAGTCTTTAATGACTCAAGGTAGACACAGACAGGAACACCGGGGAGTAACGAGCAGACCAGACGACACGAAACTGAACAGGCAGGAACTTAAATACACAAGCCACAAATACAGCTTGAACAGACTTAACTAATAATCACATTAAACAAGGACAGGAAACAAACCATATATGGACACAAGAGGCAGGAACACATGACACACACGACAGAGGACTGACAGCAAGAAGCAAGTGTCCATCTCATAGTCCAAATCACTGACATCAAAGTTAAGTATTATAGTGCAAGAATGACAACATATCCATGTGTTCTAGTCTAATAATACAATTATAATCAAAAAACAATTTTTAAAGGAGTATTTACAAGAGTAAATTTAGGTGAAAAATGTAAATGTGCAATATTTCTGAAAAAAGAAAGACCAAACCCCTTTTCTTAAATATAAAATCGATTAATGAGATGCTTTTGATTATTAAAATTTAATGAAGCCATTAAAATGGAATCCAAAAAATAATGGAAAACAGAATTTGGTAAAGATAAAACTGTGCAACTCAATTAATCAGACAGGCTTTTTAATTTAATAAAAAATAATTGAACCATTAAAACAGAGTATAGAAAAATAAAATGGAAATTTTATTTTTATAAAATGATTTTAGAAATAAAACGGATTTCATAGAGCCCTATAATTATAATATATATATTTTTTGTGTGGTAATAAAAATAGATGTAAGTGAACAATAGCTTTTAAACTGACTTAAAATACATATATAATGGCAATTATGCATTAATACTTAGTTAAGATAAAGTATCAAAAGCAAGAAATCATATGGTTTTATTGAACAAAACTGTTAAAATTAGTGGTGGGCCGTTATCGGCGTTAACGCGCTGCGTTAACGCGAGACTCTTATCGTTAATCTATTCTCAAAGTTGGGTTGGGAGCTAGGTCTATACTACGCAAGCTATGATGACTTTCACCCTGATATTTTAGCGCGGATGTATACCTAGCCCCGAATTGCACTGTAGGGGGCGAGAACGAGTCTTCGAACTAGAGGCTCGCAGTCCGTGATGGACAGATTGTTAACGGCTGGTCTATGTGGTAATACAATCGGGCAGGACATCCAAACGCTCACCTATCATTCATCAACCTCAAATATGGCTTTTCATCTGAAAGATGTATGTAGTAGCAACTTTACATGGCCGCTCAATATGATGTTAACCTAGAGAAATGTGCGCTATTGAAGTGTTTGTGTGGAAGCGCGTTTGCAGCAGGACAGGCTCCGGTGCGCTCACTTGCTCTTACATCTCCGTCATTCTTGGTCATACAGATAAAAGTAGCCTAATACATCTTTCGAATCTGTAAAGACTCTACGTTTATTTGTGTGCTCAGAATAACAACGAAACGTTGCGCTTTTAAGCAAACAGGATGCGCTTTAGGTCTCATGTGAACTTGAGCGAGAAAATCCGTCTTTGAAAAATATATCTATAGAGAGTGAAATGTCTAAAAAAATAAAAATAGAAGACGTGTGTGTTAGCATGGATGATTTACATGAAATTTAATCTGTGCAACACTGTGCATAAGATGGCTTTCAGTTCAATATAATAACAAAAACGACATTTTGGGTTTTTTATTCAACTAATAAGGTGGGCACGCTGTGATCTGTACTATATTTGTACTGTAATTGACAGTTATCAAAAAAAAAAAAAAAAAACAACACGGGAGTGGGAGGGAATGGGAGTCATTCTTTCGGGAGTGGAACGGGATTTTCCTCCAGTTTTTTCGTGGGATTGGGACGGGAAGAGATTAAAGTTTGTGATGCATTTTGGAAACAGGAGATGAGCCCCTGGTCTAATGCGCCACCTGGCTTGAGAAACCCGTTCTCAAAGACTTACTTTTAGTCATTATTTGGGTAGCACACATATTCTGAATGCCTTCGGCAGAATTCAAATGAGCCATTTTAATCTAGATTAATTCCAAAATTAATCTAGATTAATCTAGATTAAAAAAATTAATCTATGCCCACCTCTAGTTAAAATACATAATATATTATACACAATAGAGCTAAAGTACATTATGTATAACAACAAGGGCCTGCAAGGGGGCGCATATTGCTGATCTAATACTCGTTTAATATTGACCAAGCACCATTTAATTCAAATGTCCACTTAATATTTAATTTAATATTTAATATTAAAATGTCCTTATAATTTACTCACCCCCATGTCATCCAATATGTTTATGTATTTCTTTCTTCAGTCAAATATAAGTTAAGGTTTTTGATGAAAACATTCCAGGATTTTTCTCCATATACTGAACTTCAATGGACTCCAAACGGTTGAAGGTCAAAATTATAGTTTTTATATTGAATTAAATCATAGCGTTTGTGAATTCACAGTTATGCTTAATTATTTTAAATGGGTTTAATATAAAATGCAGCCTTGGAAAATACTGAAAATAATGTGTTTTATGGATTCTCGTCTGTGAAATGCGCCACTTCTTGTATTTTGCCGGTTAGTCGATGCGAGCAAAAATGAAGTCGACGATTAAAAAAAAAAAACGACTAGTCGACAAAAAACGATGAACCCTAAATAAGCCCTAAATAACACTGTTGAATGTAATCTTTAGCAAATCTCAAAATGAACATCCATTTTTTTCATATTGTACACTAAAATGTGTTCACTTTATATACAAATGTAAAATAATAGACTTTCTATATAGCGAGCAAGTTTTTGAAATTATTTTTTTATTTGTTTAGACAAAATATAATAAAATTGTAATATCTGCCATTTGTCTTTAATCAGTACCAGCTAGGTTTTTTAATATTTTATATATATATATATAAAATCAATTGCACTGTCTAATAGTGCCATTCATTGCACACAATCTATTATATAAACATATGCAAATCAGATAACGGTGCAAAAAAGAATAGACCCGAGAATTTGTTTCAAAAGATGGAAGCAAAATGACAGTTTGCATATTACTGTAAATGTGCACTCATATTTCTAGTTTAAGGTGGAGAGCTGATACTGTTTTTGGTCTAGTGACAGTGGGAAATCCATTTTAACAGCCTTTATTAAAAAAACTGCTACTTATTATTTATCTCTTTCCTGCTTCAGAGGCCAGGGTGTGTTCCAGAGGTGCATGAGAACCCAATAAACACACACACACGCACGCGCACGCACACACACACTATCTTGTTCTCAGTTCTGAACAGTTTGTGTTTTTATTCAAAGATCAGGTAAACCCCTGTAATTTACTGTATTTAAAGTGAAATATGTGTGCGTTTCCGGATAAGCAATTTATATCCACCGTCAGCCTGCTGCAAGAACAAAAAAAATTAGAAAGGGGAACTGGAAGGTGAAACCAGAACGTTAGGAGCTACAGACATATTTAAATGATGTGTGCTCTTGGTAAACGTAAAAAAAAAAAAAAGAAAGACAAACTTAAAAAAATGTCCGAGCAGCGGCAAACTAGTGCATGTGCTCATGTCAAGCAAAAATGACGTTCGAGGCTGGCTTGCGTCATTTCCCAATCCTGTTTCCACCTCTTCTTCCCATCAATTCCTTTGTCTTCTTATTAGTCTCCAAATATAAATGAAAAAAGATTTCAGCTCAAGTTTCAAGGCCTCAAACAAATGCGTATGCTATTAAAAACACTTGATTTGCTTCTAATCAAATGTTGTAATGTTTTCGTTTCACAGCTGACTGATTTATTTTGAATGTAAGCTATTCCACTCACATTGCTTGTGTTTTTTTATGTGATTTATTTAGCTTATCTATTTATTCATTTCCCCAAGGGTTTCCTCATGGTATGAAAATAGAGTATGTTTCCGACAAGTGCGCTTTTTACTAACTACAGGTGCTACTACACATTCTGTTATAGCTCTAGTCCCGGTTTACCTGATTGGATGTGATATAGTGCTTTAATTAGAAGTAATGATCAAGTGGGTCAGATCCACCAAGGGTTCAGATTAACTCCAGGCCAACCAGCTGCACTCATAGCGAGAGTAAGAGAGATTTACATAAACCAACTGCTCATGTTTGTTTCAGTTACAATCACCCTTCCAACACAGAAGATTATTCACCCTTTCACCCTGCAGGCCAACGGCCAAAACATCCCATACAGATCAACTCCTGACATTTAAATCATGCACCACATATATTCATTTTTGCTTTGATTTGGTATAGTGGCCACTGCTAATTGGATAAATATACTAATCCATATTGGAAGTATAGCATCTACCAGGTAATTGAAATTTAAGAAGATACTAGTGGATTAGTCACTAGTGGATTACTAAATAAGCATGGACATGGCTATAGATAGCCTAGTAGTTGCAAGTTTAACAAGAAATACATGTTAGAACGACTTGCCAAAACCAATAATGTAGCAGCACAACAGCCTGAACATACATTTCAGGACATATCAGTATAAAAGATAGACTCTGTGTAACCAACAACCGTGTATTTTTATGCAGAACTAATCAATTGATTTATTGATTTATTTGGTTCTCTTGTAAACCAGCTGCCTCAGGAGCTTGTTAATAATACAATCAAACACTGTGGAAAGCCCGCAGTAAATCCTTATTTCCAACAACAGAGGGAATCCCCACAAATTCCCTTTCCCTTCTCACGCGTTCACGCTGCTGTGGGGGAAACACGCCTGATGTGAAAGCGCATTCACTGGCACGAGACGCGCTCGTGTATTCATTCCTTGGAGCGCACATTCTCCAGAAAGCTACACAAATGCCGTCTACGTTAAGTCTATGACTTGTGCTCGATTGTGTTTTGTGTTCCAAGTATTCCAATGCCTATGTGGTATTTAGAGGCAGACGTTTTCTCTCTAAATTATCTTCTATCTATCTATTCTTCTGTCTATCTATATCGGAGCGTTCATCAGCAGGCAAACATAATGAACATCATTCAGCGGTTGCATGGAGATCCTTAACGCAGTTCCTCACCGTACAAGGCGTTTCGGGTTATCTGGCCTCCCATGACTCAACGCCGGGTCACTGTTTTGCGCTGGTCGCCTTTAATTCTCAAAGGTTGAGAGTGCGATAATTCCACACCGACATCATGTTGGAGGAAAGATCTCTCGGCCCCCGAAACGAGATGTAAACAGTCGGACACTCCTCCTGTCTCGGCGCTCATTGACTGAGCGCGCGGACACCAGCGCCACACTGACTCATTTACATAGAAGGCGGAGTCTGAGAGCGCATCACTGGGGGGACACGCCCCTCAACAACAGCCAGTGTTCATTTATTAATCATTTTGTTTTACCACATAGGTGCAAGGTTTATCATGTGCGCAAAAAAGACTTAATACGTTTTAATAACACATAGTCATTATATAAAATAAACACGTAATAATACATTAATTATTATAAAAAACAATTCCTTTATGTCATACTTCAGTTTTCAAAGTTCAAAGGGAGAAGGGGCTGTCTAATCTGCAGATGGTATATATATATATATATATATATATATATACATATATATACATACAGTATATAAACATATATATATATATATATATGTGTGTGTGTATATATATATATTAGTTAATGGCATGTATTCTCAGGTATTAACAAAAACATATAGTGAAAATATTTTGGGTGTCAGGAGGATGTGATATATGCACACTTCTCTGGTGCCGTTGACCTTCACCGATATCTCAAGAGGAAGTACAGCTTTCAATCTGAGTAAAAGAGGAAGTGCTAAAAGAGGAATATGTTTTAAGCAAACACAAAACAATGGTTAGATGATGTTTAGGTTCATTTTCTGTTATGTTTTTGAGATACAGTAAAACTCCACACTCAAAAAAGTCCACATGGCCAACTTATTCTACATCTCAGAAGAATGGCTAAATTAGTCTGATTCCCAAAACTCATTTTCTCCCTAACTTTCTGGGAATATTGTTCTCTCTCCTCTGTGACCCTTGTTTAGAATTATGACCTCTTAATGTCATCTCAGGTCAATCTACTTACTGGGATCTCACTGATCTGGGACCAGGTTCTCCTAACCCAGATTTTGATCTCATCCGCTTCAAGAAACGTTTCTTCAGCCAGTACAATCTCCGAGACAGTTCAAAGGGTGGTTAATTCATTACACTTTAGAATTGACATGGCAGAATTTCACTTATGCTATCTAAATATATAAATATAAGTCAGTTAATAAACAAAGAGCTGGATAGTTTCGCTGTTACAAGTTAATAAATAAATGTGATTAAAAAAGGTAGGGGGGATAAAAGCTCAATTAAACTCACTCATTATTGCCTCTCTGATTACGTGGAAAACATTATCCACTAAAATCACGTTAGCAATAATATTTACTTTTTTGCCTTCCCCTTTTTAACAATTGTAATTTTGAAGGGAACCATAACAAACCACAGGCCTTCGCTCCAGAACACCACCACTTTGATCAAAATGAAATCATCGCTTGCTCCACAGCGATGGGCTGATTGGTGCTCTCTCGCTCACACATGGTGCACACATTTTTGGGAGCCCATGCCCGAAACTCACAAGCGCTTGTGCTACTTTTGTGTTCAGGAACAGGGGATTGTTATACGACTTTGATTAGCACCGCTATGAATGATGAATTGATATCCTTTTACAATACACAACTAAATTAAATTAATGATGCTCTTACAAAAACCTCTTCTGAGAAAAATGTCAGTGCAAGTTTGTCATATAGTGTTTTTTGGGGTTGTTTTATTAAGAGGCAATACACGTTCATGCAGTTGATTTTTTTCCTATGAGGTTGATTACTTTTTCCATAATTCCATAAGGCAATATATATATATATATATGTGTATGTATATAAATATATATATATATATATATGTGTGTGTGTGTGTGAAAAATATGGAATATATATGATTGACTGACTATATGATACATTTAAAGTGCTCGTAATCAGATTACTATTATTTATTACATAGTACATAGTTACATATTATTTACACAGTGGCAGTAAATTATTCATAATTTATTTATTTTACTTATTTTTTCTCTTTAAGTTTTCCTTTTAGTTTTCCTTAAAGTAGTCATTATTATGATTTAATTAATTATTTAATAGCTTTTCATCACCTCAAAAAGCATTCAGTTCTTTCGGTTTGGTAAACCTTGGTGTAATTGAATGTGTCATGATGCTGATAACAAAGAACATACATTTTTTTTTAATACAAATTATGTCAAAAGTAATCAAAAAGATGTCACAATACATTACCTAATACAGTACGTGTAGTCAATAGATTACATTACTAACTACAATTTCTGTTTTATATATACTGTATATATTGGTTGAAATCAGAAGGAATTAGCTGCTACGTGGCACCACCGCAAAGAGCAAATGGTTTTCAACTACTCCCACCATATACTTTGGGTAAAAAGATTTATGGTAATTGCTTTATGTACCTATAAAACTGAATAAACTCTGAAACCTGGAATGAATGGAAGCACAATGAAATTGGAGACTGGCTGCCAAAGTGTCCGTGAAATACTATCCTCATTAGAACCAAGAGACAGGCGATGCAGGAACAGCACTTACATGACTTGACAAGCACTGTGACTGAACCCCAGCCTGCATTTGAGTGCTGGTGAGATAGCCTATTATGCTGACCTTTAGGATTCAGATCCCAAAGTGGGAATGTTCCTTTGCAGATACGCCATCAATCCTGCAGTCACAGAGGCGTTTTCTGAGGCTGAATGTTCATGGGTTTATTGTGTTTGTGCATGCTGTATAAGGTTATTACGAGGTTGCTCCTTTCTCCTTTTAACTCCAGATACACATTATCTTACATAACACATTCAGAGAGAGAAAAATGTTTTAGAGGGGCTTTGCTAATAGAGAAATCAATTATATTCCTCATCCTATGTCAAAATACTTCAGTTTACATTTTATAATTAGACCTCATAATTACATTAAACCTGCACACACTCTCAACCTCGAATTATTATAATATCATCTGTTTTATAATGCATTTTGTCAATTAGTTAATTTAATTGTTTTGAAACGTTTTTATTAAGGAATTGGCATTCATTATTCCACAAAAACCTATATTCACTAGACTTTTTGCACAGTTCTCTGGAAAAGCAGTTTTTAACGTTTTGATCCCAAAGAACTTAACGTATACAGGCAGCCAATATATTTTACACATTTATAATGTGTAAGGAGAATATTAGGAATCATATTAAAAAGACAACATATTGTTTCCAACATTACATGATTATTTATAAAATAAATAAATAATGTAAAGCTGTATATCTAGTAAAATTATTTATATACAGTATATATTTATATATAAAGAGAGAGAGAGAGAGCTTCCAACAATACATAATTATTTATATTTTTACTGTAAATCTGTACTAATCTAGTATTTTTTTTTTACTTTGCATTAATCTATTTTTTTTATACATTTTGCATAATTTTGATTTTATGTTTATAACAATATATATATATATATATATATATATATATATATATATATATATATTTCTCTTGTTTTTTCAGAATTCTATTGTTATTGTTTCTATTGTAAAAATCTCCTTCATTATTACAAAGATGACTTTTTCTGGGTTTCGTCTTTAGCAACTGACAATACATTATCAATTACTTATTTTTTACCAATATACATCAGATTGTACGTTTAACTGGAACTCAGCCATGGATACTATTGTATCACAGTCCATGCCATATTTATTTCTTCATAATAAATCTGATTACATAAGCACTTTGTTTGCCTTTTTCCCTTATACATTCCATTTGCATCTGTCTATAATTGCTAGTGTTTATGTTGGCCATTCGGGGGACTTTTCCTGACATATGGATACACACTAATCAATCTCACTATGGCTTGGCATGGTCTGACACTGAGTGTTCTTTAGTTGCTGATGTTAAATATATTAAATGTCCAGTTGGAGTGACGTGTTGGACTTTGAGACTGCATGTGCTTCCATGATGTTCTATTGTGAGCTTGAGTGAATTGTACACTCTTGAATGATACATTTGGTCAATATGCCTCAAGCTGAGTATCTCCTTTTTGTTGTTTGGTGGTAGATGAGAAAACTGCAGGCCAGAGCCAAATTTAGCTTGATAATATTGATCAAGGACAGACATTGCTGCTAGTGTCATGCCGTGCAGGCTGGTGTGTATCAAGTAAACACTCTCTGTCCCCCAAAGGTGCGTGTCTCTGTGTATAATGTTGGGGTATGTGTATGTGTGTGCACACTCAAATTTTTACTGCCATCATGTTGAACAGCAGCTGCAGAGTAGTGCAGGTTGCCACGACAACCAGCGTTCGTGGTTGTACAAGGTTCAAATCACACGTCTGCTCAGATAAAAAAATACACAGTACATTCATATGAAATGTGAATGTTTGTAATCTGTATGCAGTTATGTACATTTAAAGTTAATGTTGATGTATGTTAACATTTAAAAATGAATTTTTAAGTTTTAATCAGTCATTGTGATGACAGTCTGTTGAAATGGCTGGGTGATAATGGTAAGAGAACTATAACACACAACTAATTATTTAACTGGGCAAATAAACCAATTGTAAACCGCTGTTTAGAGAAGCCAGAGATGCTGAAGACGAATGCAAAGAGAAGAAAATACTGTAGCAGGCAGAGCAAGATCACTGTTCACGATGTACAAAATATTGGAAGAAAAGCCTAAATATTGAACTGGGGTGGGGGTTTATATGAATGCATCTCTGATAGGGATCTAACGATTCACTCAACTCACAAATTGATTCGACTCACGATTTTGATTTCACGATTTAAGAAATGTGTCCTTTTATTATTGCTTGGGCAAAATGCTGCATGTTTCTTTGCGAAACTGAAATATAACACTATAATAATAGACTAATATTGCACTTGCATATTATTGCTCTTTTGTTGGCTTTGATTGCTTCTATTTTCCTCATTTGTAAGTCGCTTTGAATAAAAATGTTCTGTTCTGTGTCAGCTGCACCAGTGGATACTCTCCAAAATGGCGCTACGGTGACGCAGAGGAGATGTGGGGGAGACGAACTGTTGAATAAAGTCGTTATTTTTGTTTTCTTTCCATACAAAAGGTATCCTCGTAGCTTCGTAAAATAAAATTTGAACCCCTGATGTGACATGCTATATTTCTGGACGTTGCTCGTGGTAATTACATTGCTGTCTTTGGGAGGATCAGAGAGCTGTCAGAAAGCATAAGATATCTTAATTTGTGTTCCGAAGACGAACAAAGCTTTTACGGGTTTGGAACGACATGGGGGTAAGTGATTAATGACAACATTTTCATTTTTGGGTGGAGTAACCCTTTAAAATAAAGTGTGACCCCATATTTCATGTCAACAGGAAATGTCTCGCGTTACTTACGGTACCAATGTTCTCTGAGTAGGGAATGAGACGCTGCATAGCTTTGATGCATTGGGAACGCTTTCTGGGTGTGCCAATTGTCTAAAGCCCTTATAGAATCCACGCCAATTTATTGGCTGATGGCACGGATGCCGTCCTCGACGTTCTTACGTCGCCATACTTATACTAGCGAATGCGCCATCTGCTCCTCAGATTTCTCTGCTGAAAAAGGCCACTTGTCGGCAGCGTAAGGAGCTTGGGTTACGTAACCTGAGACGTTCTTTTTCATAGGTTCACTCGACGCTGCGTAGCTATCACGCATTGGGAGCGATATACAAAACACGCCAAGCTAAGCGCTGACATATCTGGTCCGATGAAGAACCAGATAGCATCTATGGCTGGTTCAAATGGAAAAGAACCGGGAACGAGGAGCCATGTCAAGATCCAAGTTGTAAAACCTGATAAAAGTGAGTGGAGAGGAACATCCTGCCACTATAAAAATATCCTCTAGGGGGACTACTCTAAAAGGAGCTTAAGAGGAAACCACACTCCTGTAGAGTGTGCCCAAACACTGAGAGATGAAGACCACGCACCTCGTAAGCCAGCGAAATAGCTTCCCTCTCCCCGTGACAAATTCTGTGCTTCGACGCGGCAAACTACGGCGGCCAGCACTAAAGCTAAAGTGGGCGGGGCCTGCATCCCGAAGGCCAACTTCTGAGAAGTGAGTCTTGATCCCCAAGAAGAGGGGAGATCAGAAGACTCGAGGCTATGGAATAGCATCCTGACACAGCACACCTCTCTGGCCGGAGGCCTCAGCCTCTGGAGGAAAGCTGTTTCAAGGGGGTGTCTACCCACTGACTGACCACCAAGAGGGGCATGGTAGGCCAATAATGCCGCCACGTAGACCTTCAGGGTGGAGTGGGTTAACCCTGTGGAGGAACATGCCTGCAAGGACTCCAGAACTGTACCAATCAGGCAGTTGACTGGGTCGAGCTGGCGACCTCCGCACCATGAAGTGACACCATGGGCGTAACCACCATATACTTTGAGGGGGACGTGTCCCCCCCAATATTGGAAAAATACCAATCTGTCCCCCCCAATAATAGGCCTATTATATTGTAATATGTGACATATGATATGCCCTCCTTTTATGAACCCTGGTTGTAGCCAAGTGGATTTGTTGTTATTTCCGATTTACTTTCAATTAAGAAAAACAAGGGAAACAAAACTGTGTGACCACCCCCCCTCGATTGTACACTTGGTTGAGCCCGTAAACGCCGGCTCGCGGCATCGTTTGAAAAAAACGCTCAGTCCGACTGTCACTGGTGCTTTTAAAAGTGCTTTTAAAAATGAAATGAAGGTAGGAGCTAAAAGAAAGAAGCAGGACGAACAGGCGGACATTCGCCTTTTTTTCAGACGGTAAGCAAGTAGACACCTAAAAAGTAGTGTCATGGTCAAAAATACCGCGGCAATTTTGAATAAATGTGTAAAAATATCACGTTTAAATGGCTCAGTATTATAGCTAGGTAGCTAGCATGATACCCTGAAACTAGGCTGAATAATGAACTGCTGGAGTCACAGACCAAGGAGTTCCCGCACTTCCCACTCCATTGATAAGCCTCTATTCATTCGTTGATGGCCTGGCCTGTTTGTTTTACGATCTGATCCGCGACTGAACTTAAAAAAAAATATCTGGGGGAGGGCTCACATTTGGACCCCCCCAATATCTATACCATGGTTACGCCCCTGAGTGACACTCATGACGACTCTCTAAATTGAGAGGAGGCCTTCTACACTCCACACGCTGGGATTTTGTAAGGAGGCTCACCTAGGGCCTACCACTCACAGACTGTCCCAGCGGAGTTCTGACAAGCGGAGGTCTCAAAACTGCCAGCAGCGAGAGGAGGCCTACAATGCTTGCAGTGACCGCTTCAAAGGGAAGAACCTGATAATGGTATGCTTTGTCCCCAAGCAAACCTCAGGAACTCCCTTGTTCTATAACCAGAGCCTGCTCGGGGCCCACAGTGTGGAAGAAACCCCAATGAAAGTGGTGATGAAGCGCCGATGGTGTGCTTAGAGCTGCTAACTCGGTGCCCTGGAGCAAAGGACCAGCAGGATATGGCCGAACCAGCTGCTCTAGAGAACCCCAAGGGGTTGTTAATCTTATTTTTGCAATATAAAAGCTAGCCAAATGAGCGGTCTGTAAATTGTAAACGCCGAATTAGGCCGCTCAGAAACCGTTCGTCGTGTTTAGACGACTGGGATTTGCGGGACTCGTGGGGCTAATCAATAGAGAGATTCTCTGAGGTGCGCGCCAGTACGTCTATAAGCTCTGAGTAGGCCGCGGAAGGTCGCGCTTCCTGGTCGCTAGGCGGGAAAGCGTCAGATAAAGCAGGCCTAAAATCTTCGGAGTTGCGGTGTAAAAAGATTTTTCTAGCCCAGAAGAAATCGTTTAGCATGCTTCTGGGCTAGAGCATAACAATCATATGAGAAGTCATCCCGTTTCTGGAGCATGACGGGAAAGATGGAACTTGAACAGAATATAAATTTAGAAGCATCGTAAACCGCATCGCACGTGTGTGAAAGCCCAGACATAAAGCTAACACGCTTACCGTGTGGACGAAAAATCCATGCACTCACTGAGAGGAGAACATCGTTCTACAATTGCAGTTGCCGAAGTACAAATGAAGAAGCTGAGCGAAAAACAATCAGAATATCGGTCAAGAAAAACCACAACAGAAGGGCGGATATGGCCACTTTGTGAAGGCAGAGAAATCTGAGGAGCAGATGGCGCGTTCGCCAGTATAAGGATGGCAACGTAAGAATGTCGAGGACAGCATCCACTCCATCAGCCAATAAATTGGCGTGATTCTATAAGGGTTTCAGACAATCGGCACACACAGAGGGCATTCCCAAGTACCCCAAGTTACGTTACTTCAAAGAATGCCATGGTATTACCATCATGGTGTTACATTTATTGTGTGCAAACCATACCATAGTAAATGGTGTAGAAAGTAGCATAGTAAATAGCAAGAGTAGCAAAGATTATTTTCTCTGAGTCACTGCAGTAACTAAATATGGAGGCAGCTGTAGAGAGCAGCCGAGAAGGGTCTACAGACGCACATGCACACACACACTCATAATGTCTCTAAACAAAAAGACCATCCAAATACAGATCTCTAGTACAGCAGTATACCATGTGCAAAATATTACAAAGACACATTAGAAGCTCTCATTATTATAGACATGTGCAGGGAGAGAGAGAAGTAAACAGCTCAATACTGGAGCTCCCTTTGCAAAAATGACTGTGGTGCAACCGTGGTATCAAATGGTAATAAAAATCAGATGAATGATTGACATATTCACATATCATTTACATAGCATGGTAGCTGCGTGATACATGCATGTAAACAAATTATGTCTGTTCATATACAATTAATTAGCTGAACTGAATGTTGCATTTTTGTTTAAATCATATTGTAATTTTTTTACAAAAGATCTAACAGAAAAAAAGCATGCTATAATTTGGGAACTGCCTGTGGAATAGTCTGGCCTTAAATTCTCTTTAGTGTTAATTTGACACATAATATGCCCTTATTTCAGAGTACATTCTGGGTGGAGGCTTGAACTCAGTGGACTTAATAAAAGAGAAGAGAGTTGTGAGCTGACAGCGAACCAATGAGAAGAGATGAAAGTCAGTTGGTAATAGGATCTGTCATTGAGGTTTAATAATACGCACACATGCACACAGATTGAGCAGGATGATATCTAAAAGGAACCTTATAGCTGATTTTATGAGACTTAAAAGTAAAAAATTCTAGACAAGGAGGATCAGTATTAAAGTTAAAGCATAGATAATTGCAATGATAATTAGTTACTGAAGAGATAGGTGAATAGGTAGATTTTTTTCTCTACTAGCCATTATCTCTGGCCCTATGTCCTGAGATCCATATGGTATTACTTGCAGAAGTCATGTGTATCATGGAAATGACTGATATGATCATTACAAGCTGTTTATTATTCATTATATAAGTGTCAATCCACTCCAGCTGTTCTATATTTTCAAATATTACATTGAGGTAAATTTGATACTTTATCAGCCATGGGCTGTGTTGATGATTGCGGTTTTTGAACAGACCTGCAAGAACTGGACCAGATAAGCAAGATGAGCATTTTCAGAATTTATGTCTTGTGATTTTAGCACTGCTTGTGATTGCTTTCAGCTTGTGCTGTTAGCATTATAATGCACCACAAAATCATGCAGAGCTTTCACTTTGAATTTTATAGCAGCAGTTAGAGTGACCTTATCTAGCATTTAACCACATGGATGTTATATCAGCTTACTGGGCTGCACATGTTTCAGGTTTTTAGCTAAGGGTTTTTGGCTTGAACACAGGGTACAGGTTCAGCCGGAGATCAGTAGTGAAAGGTAGCAGTGCGTGTAACCAGAAACTTTCAAAACTGTTGTTTGGAGTTTTGTGTCATGGTGCACACAGCGAGGAGGAACGAGCAACACGAAGACGAGGAGTAAACTCAAAATAACAGTCTTTAATATAAACAAGGCAGGGCAAGACAAGAGTATCAAGTAGACCAGACAACACTAACTAAACAGACAAGAACTTAAATACACAGGTAAATTATAGATAATCACAAAAACACAGGTGGAACAGAGTAAACTAATAATGACACTAGACGAGGACAGGAAACAAACCAAATAAGGGCATGCAAGAGGGAAACACATGGCACACACGGGTGTGCCTCACCTGTCTGGAAAAGTGAAGCTGCTGGCTTTCATTTTAGCTAGTAATTTGATGCTATAAAAACGGGGCATGTCGTTATGGTTGATTGGGTCTGTCGGAGTTTGGGCGGGAGTTTGATTCCACGGCTCCACCTCATGACTCTACTGCGCAGACTCTGGCTCCAAACGAATCTCTACTGCGTAGACTCAGGCTTCAAATGACGTCATTTTCTCAAGATGTCACGGCCATACTGAGATGATTTGCCTTCACTTTTCTATAGTGGAAGGAAGCGGAGACGCGTCGTCCATCTTTTTTAGTCTATGGGCACACACAACACAGGACTGACATTTGGTGCCAATACTATTTTTTTTAATGTTTTTGAAAAAGTCTCTTGATCACAAAGCCCGTATTTATCTGATCAAAAACACAGTGAAACAGTAATACTGTGACATGCTATTGCAATTTAAATTTGCAGTTTTCTATTTGAATACATTTTAAGTGATGCAAAGCAGAATTTTTAGGTGTGTTCGACTTGAAGCGGCACTGCGCAGAATGATCAGTGAATGACATCAAAATATCGCGAGAGCGATTCGAATGCATAAGGATCTGCTCTCTTATCTTTCTCACAGTAATTTGATGTAATTTTATTTCAGGATTCTTTGATTAATAAAAGTACAACTTTTTTTTTGAAAGTCTTTACTATTACTTTTGATAAATTCAATGCATCCTCACTGAATACAATTATTAATTTCTTTTAACTTTTCAACTTTGGACCTCACTGTAAATGGTTTACTTTAAAAAAGAACAACTATCAACTAAACATTCATAGCCGTGGACATTTACTGCAAACAAAGGCTATGCATAGTTATGTGCACTAGTGACTGAAGCATACAAAGACCCGAAAGAAGTAAAGAAAGGAAGTCTGTTTCTCTTTAAAACTCTCTGGCGGCACGCAGATTTGAGCGTTGGACATATATTTGACTGTGAGTCGGTTCTAAAGCATGTCCAATGAGGTGAAGCCACACGTATTAGCTCTAATACACTGCGGTTTCAGGATTACATTTGGGCCAATCCGTCACTGAAATTTGGCTGTAAACCACGGTGGAAGAAGCTCAACAGTCAAACTTACACACCACAACAGATTTGATCACAAACCCCAGATTCCCTCAAGACCCTTCGCATACAAGAAAACTGTTACATATTCAAAAATATGGTCAGGGACTGACAGTCATATTAAGCATATTCCAAATGCTGCTCTCATAACTCAGTGTCGATTGAGTTGGTCACGGTTCTGGCCTGAGAACTTGAAGTTTCAGAGTTGTTGAAAGGACACAGATGAGAATTTGAAGTCAGAACATTTATATTCTCAGGCTTTTCAAAACAAGCCAAGCAGGTTCTCTGAGGACAGAATTGTACCAAAACGGTCACAGAACATCCAAAAAAGCTGCAAAACTGATTTGGTTTATTTTTTTCTGTTTTGGTTTGCTTGCTGGGAAATGCTTGTATGTGTCTGTGTTTGATGGTGAGAGTGTTTGGTTATAGTTTTGAGTGCCCTCACACATATAGTAAAACCTGGCTCAAGTTATGTCTTAATTAAACTGTAAATAATGCAAAAAGGTTTAAGGCAGATGTCCGTGTAAAGCTGCCTTGTGTTTGGTGGCTCCACCCACAGTGAAATCTCATTGGTCCAAAATCATTCTCCTAATTACTATCAATTTTGAATGGCTTTGATTATGTTGGGTTATTCTTAACTAAAATGGTTTCAGAGAAATAAATAAAGAAACAAACTGATTTTATTTATTTTTATTTTATTTTAAAGTCTGTAGGAGAGTTGACACCTGCCCTTGCCTGTGCATTTCTACATGCCATATGTCAGATATCATATTCTTTTCTGTCCTGAGAAAATTCTTTACTCTAGTTCTCTAGATCTTCTGTTCACACCTAAGGGGGCATTCTCATTACATTATACACCAGGACCTGTAGCAACCCCATGCATGACGTACATCAGTAGACTTAATTATCTAGGGATAAATCTCTCTCACTGAGGGGAATATAGGATCTAATAGCTGTTGCCTGTGAGACACTTTGGAGCGCTGTAGGAACAGAAGCAGACAAGGCAGGGGAGGTGATAAGCAGGCAGTTGGAGTCACCCGTAGGGCTCCTGGATCAGATTGCAGGCAGTGCTGTTAATTGCAGGTGATGAAGGACAAGACGGATCCTGAAGGGGTGAAGTGTTGACCTCTAGCTGAGCTATGCTGCAGGAGGATTTAAGGACAGTGAGTAAAAGATTTAAAGGAGACAATCATAAAAGAAAGTTTTCTTTGCTCTTTTAAACACACACACACACACACACACACACACACACACACACACACACACACACACACACACACACACACACACCCACACACTAAATAAAAAAGCAGTGTTCACACGTTTTAATACTCAAGATGCGAGGTTCATCCAAAAAAATAAATAAATTACAAAAACTTATTTAATGTTTTTATGTTTATGACATATTCTGGGAGCAAAAATTAATATGATAATAATTCTGAATTCTGAAGAATATTATTATTTATATTCATATCGATATTCATTTGCACATTCATATTCATATTAACTTAATTAGTATTATTATTGATGTTGTTTAAATAATACAATCAATGAGTAATAGTAAAATGTATTATTAGCAAATATATTGATTGATTGATTAATTGTATTATGATATGCCCAATATTGCCCAGTATTTTTTACTGTGCACACATTTTTGTATATATATATATAATTCAATCCTAAAGACTTCTAAATACTACTAAAACTACTACTACTAATAATAATAATTATTATTATTATAATTGAAATAATACAATCAATTAGTAATAGTAAAATATATTATTTTTGGAGAAGAGTGGTCAGAAATGGACTCTGAAAGTCAAAGTCGCTTTCTGTCGCTCTCGTGTGCCTCTGACAGATGGTAAGCAGGATAAAACTCTGCAAATAAATGTGTAATCCCGTCCTCACATGGGTCGACACTCAGTCGCCAGATTATTTTATCAGAGAGAGAGAGAGAGGATGCATGTGGAGAAGGAGAGGATAGTGTAAATGGCAAAGGTGAGGCAGGGATGGAATAAAGAGGAGGTTTAAAAGAATGAATGGACAAAAGGCTATTAAAATAAATAATAATTATAATGTAACTTATTAATAATAATAATTATATATATATATATATATATAATTACATCTAAAAAGGATAATAATGATAAAAAATAATGATAATAATGCTTGTAAATGCTATAATCCCTTAAAATATTGCTTCGGATTGTGGCTCACTAGGTTTTGAAGCAGTATCGGTGTGTGGTTGCATATAATGTTAAAGTTAGATGTTAAAGTTACTGTGAAGTCAAAGATTATATTGGCTCATGGGAAGTGGTTGTGTAATGCTAGTTACTCTGTTACATAGTTTTATCTTGAAGTATACTGTACAAACATTTAAAATGCCTCCGGTGCTAGAATTCCTTATTAAAATATCACAATATACGGGAAAGGGCTCTGATTGTGTAATACTGGAGGACCTGAGCACAGCAGCTCAAACGCTTGTATTTTTATCAGTTTATGCAGTACTGAGCGCTATGTCAACACGGCATCTATAGGTCAAAACGCACAAGCACACACATGCCGGGACCCACGCAGTGCAGTCTAGGCCCGAGGGCCGGGATGTGGAGGTGGATAAAGACAGCGATGAGGAGGAAAAGAGAGAATGCTGGTTCTTTGGATAATGTCCCACAATATGGCAGTTATATTACCGAAGGCTCAAAATATGTTTGTTTTTTCTGTTCTCCAACATATAGACACAACAAATAGTGTCACTGTCGCCAAGAACCACCTACACAACAAACAATGCGGTACTGTTTATCTGCAAAACAACATTTGAATATGAATTGAATGGGAATTTTTATGAACAAGAAACAAGATGGGCCTAAAACTTTTTCTTTTTCAACAAATGATCAGGAAAAAAAAGTGCTTAACCTTCAGGAAATAATGACCAAATATCAGGCACCTTATATATGCTATTTTTTTCAGATCATTTGAGCTTTACCAACTTTATAAAGTATTATTATTACTTGAAAGTGCTACATGACTTTGGAGAAAATAAATGTATTGACAGGCAAAACCAATCAAGGCCTATTGTTACTTTTCTATAGTTACATGGAAGAGATTTCAATCAGTTGTTGTTATATGGCATTGGGTTTGTGGACACAGTGTACTATAACTCTGTGATTTATTGCGCCCTGTTATTTTTAACGAACATTGTTTGGTGTGCAGCCTTTTTTCAACATTCTTAGTGTAAATATGCATGAAAAGAAACAGTTCCAAATCTGACATAGTCATTTTTCTTTGTAGGAAAGTCAAAGAGGGGAAAATAAGCATCGGTTTCTGCATCTGGTTCTGGGTTGGTTTGGGCTCCACCTGTGACGTGGTGAGGGAAACCCCAACAGGGAGTCTTACCAGGGGGGCGAACATTATGCATGGCTTATAAAGCTCTGAAATGCATTAAAACATGGACAAATCCCCCAACTAAACTTACAGAGAATCCCTTTCAACTCTAAAGAGAAACTTGGCAAGAAACTCCCAACAACAGGCAAGCTCCAAGTCTGGTATTACTTAGCTATAAAAATACACATTCAGTACGTTGAGGTGATTTAAAGGGATCGTTCATCCAAAAGAAAAAAAATGCCATCATTTACTCACTCTTTCCACACCATTTCGATTTCTTTTTTGGTAAATAAACTATATGAAAAACTATATAAAAAAATATTCTTCAAAATATCTAGTTTTGTTTGTTTTTGGAACAGGAACAACACGAGGAGGAATATCATTTGATTTTCATACTATCCCTTTATGGCTTTATTCAGAAGAGCATACTACCTAACCACTCAGAATATGACCATGGAAATAAACATGCATGTAATGAGTTCACATGACAATTGTCATGGGTTAGTGTGGACGCTAATCCAATAACAGGAACATTCTCAGAACTTTAGCTAATGTTCTGGCTGTCACGGTGCACACACGAGGGAGGAACGAGGGACATGGAGACGATGATCAACGATGATATAACTCAAATTACAGTCTTTAATGACTCCTGTGATGAGTGGGGCGGGGCCGAGAGCCGTGGGAACGGAGTGAGGCCGGTGGAGTAAATGATAATGAACGACACCTGCGCCACTCACCGGTCTCGAGTCCCACGGAGGAGCTTCGGAAGGAATAAAAGGAGGAGTGACGACAGTGGAAGACGAGAGAGGACCAGGCCTGGACTTTAGTTTGTGTTTTGTGTGCGGCAGTCATCCGTGAGGGGCTGCCGCGTTTCTGTTATGTTTGTTTATTTGATTATTAAAGTGTCTGAATGTTCGCCGGTTCCTGCCTCCTTCTTCCCGTATCTACGAACTGTCATTACAACTCCAAACAAGGCAGGGCAAGACAAGGTAAGGCTGACACAGACAGAAACACAGGGGAGTTAAGAATAGACCAGACAAAATCAAACTGACACAGGATGATCATAGATAATGAGACAAACAGAGCTGGACAAGAATTATATCATAATCACACTTAACAAGGACAGGAAACAAACCAAATATGGAAACAAGAGGCGGGAACACATGACACACATGACAGAGGACTGACACTGGCAAGGTTCTCTCTGTCATGAACAAATATTATTCCTATAAATTTAACAGAATGTTCATTCAAAGTAATGCAGTATTTCATAACATTCTCAAAATGATAATGCAAAAATATATAACTTTTGCTTCATTCATGGACAGTTTTCTTTTTTAATGTTACTACTTGTTTCAGAATGCTCAGAGAAAATTCAAAAGTAACATTCCAGTGTTTTCCATGTTAAAACTGAATGTTCCCTTGTCCTTTACCCAACCATGAAAAGGTTTTAAAAACTGGACATTTAAAAAGCATTCAGAAATAACATGTTCATTACCTAATGGAAATGTTAGCAAAATGTTATTTGTGGTAGCTTTATATTTATGTGAATGGGCCTTAAATATTTTAAACAATAATATTCTGTTTATTATAAACACGAGCTATACAGTTCTGTCACCTGCCACTTTAAATGCTCTAGCTATCTAAAGTCAGGTGGATTCTGAATGGCTGTCAATGTTGTATCCTTCATTAAAAATAATTCTGAAAGTTATTCCAATGATATTGTTAATCTAGAGTTATAGTTGTGGTGGGCTTATATACTTAGTTATCTTTATAGTTCTTAAACAATCCTTTATTGTTAAAGAAAAAGCCAGTTTTCAGTAAATGCTGTGCAGAATGCTAGTATTCCAATTTCAACATAACATATAAGTCTAGCACCATTTGCGAAAAGAGGAAAACTCATAACTATCTAAGATTTTTGATTAATCTTACTTACGAGCTGTAGTTTGCTTATGATTAATGAGACTTGTGTTCTGCTGGCATTCAGAGCTCTTCTTCACAAACAGACAAAGCTACTTTTTGGCTTCCCGAAAGAGCTTGTTGCAGCCAAGGGGTCAGATCAGTGCTACTTTTAAGGGCTCTTTAATCATATTGTCAGGTTCCTCAGTTGAGTCAGTTCCCACCGTTACTCATAGCCACGGCTTCACAAATATAAACTCATGTATCATCTGTCTGGCCTCAGGCTTAGAGGAACGAACAATGATCGTTCTGTCTTTATATATCTAACTATAGACTTCAAAACACAAAGTTTGTAAAAGGTCCAGCAAAACTGGGGATCAAGATGTTTCACCTTTGGAGCTACCATTTGTTGGAGCACTTGTTGTGTATATCTACTTTCTACTTCCAGTCCGCTAAAGCCCAGAAACAAACGAGACTGTCCAGCTGTTTGGGATCAGAACGATTTTCAGTGTTTTTTTCTGTGTTTGTTTTTTAAAAGAAGTCTTTTATGCTCATCAAGGCTGTATTTATTTGATCAAAAATACAATAAAAACATTACTAATGTGAAACATTTATTTACAATTTAAAACAACGTTTTTTTATTTTAATATATTTTAAAATGTAATCTATTCCTGTGATGCAAAGCTGAATTTTCATCAGCCATTACTCCAATCTTCAGTGTCACATGATCCTTCAGAAATCATTCTAACATGATTTATTACAGACCTGATGTCAATTAACTAAATGAGTTGCTAGATGTTCTCCCAGCGGAATCTTTTCAAAATGTCTAGCTTTTTCAGGCCTTTGTTGCCCGTGTGCCAAATCTTTTGAGAAATATAGCAGGCATCAAATTTGAAATGAACTAACATTGTGCATAAAATTGTACAATTACTCCGTTTTACATTTGTTATGTTATCTATGTTCTATTATGAATAAAATCATGAATTATTAATTCATTCAAAGAAAAATAAAAAAAACAACTTTTGAAGATTTATTTTGAATATAGGCTGTTATTTAAAACTTTTTATTTATCATGGCTATAGAGAAAGTTTTGGAAAGACTATTTGGTTTAAGCATACTCAAGCTTGATTTGATATACTCATAATATTATATGTACCGACCATGAACATAAAAGAGATTGGGATTTTTTTTTTAAGTCAAGAGAATGTCTAAAGGGGAACATCAAAATATTATTTATGCTGATAGCATGTTGATAATTTTTATCAATAATTTTATAGTTTTAATTTTGAATTGCTCAGCAGTTCCATTCTCTTCAAAATGTTATGCCACCATGACTGTAATTGACCTGAAAAAGGTGAGAAGACCTGAAATGGCGGCCCATTTTGCCCTCAGCGATGCTAACACATATTTGCACTGCATTCAGACACATTTCAGAATTCAACAACACGTTAAATAGAGCTTGTATAGCTAGCAGCATTTACATTTGTGTACTTGCATTGTATGTTTTGGGCCTAATGCTGCACACTCAGACACTCAGTCAAAAGACTGTGAAAGAACAGTGGCATTTAGTTTTTTTGTTTTAGTTTTTTAGTCAGTATGAGTCAAGAAGACATTTTTGTCTCTGTCTAAATATTTCTTTCTCTTTCCTTGTCTTGTTCATCTTTAATTTTAACTCCATTTTATCTAGTTATACTGTGTCTAGGCTTTCAATTGTTCTGTTTGCTCACAGCACTCATTTAAATAATACATGACATGAATGACTTTGTTCTGGTCTGAGATAAGTTTATTTTTTAACAGCGTAAAATGGAAACCCCACCATCTATATTCTTAATCTTGATAAATTAATTTTGCAGAACAGAATGTGCTCTCCATTTGGAAAGGGTAGTGGCATATAAGAATAAGATAATAAAAACTCCAGAAAACTGACATCTGCAATGGCGGAAGTCTTGGATTGGTTAAATAAGTCTTGTTTGTCTCTTAATGTGAACAAGACCGTTTGCATGTATTTCACTGCTCAAAAACATAATTCGGTGAATCCAGACATTGTATTTAATGGTGAAGTAATCAAATGTGTGACATATGTCAAATATTTAGGAATAATAATTGACCAACACTACAACAAGTAAGAAGGGTTATAAATAATGTTAAATTTAATCTAAGTAACTTAAAAAACATCAGGCACAAACTGTCTCAATCAGCTGCATTACTTTTTGTACATACTTTGATTTTCCCTCATTTGTCATATTGTATAACAACCTGGTCACAGGCATGTGTGACTATACTTAAGCCTGTGTACTCTCTTTATAAACAAATTTCGAAAGTGTTAGACAAAAAAACCAAGGGAATTATCCATAATCTTGCTCCCCCTCCTCTTAGGGTATGCCTGGCCCATAACGGCAGTGCCGGTAGGACAACAGCATCTGCTAGGGGAGATTTAGTATCGCAGTATAGAAAAATCACCTTTGGGCAAACAGCGTTCTCTTTCATAGGTAACTCTACGCTGCGTAGCTAGCTTTACGCATCGGGAACGCCTTCCGCGTGACCGAGTCTGAGCCCATATAGAATCACGCCAATTCATTGGCTGATGGCGCGACGCCGTCTCTGACGCAATGACGTCGTCATGTCATACTGGCGAACGCGCCATCCACTCCTCAGATTTCTCTGCCTTCACGAAGCGGTTACATCGCCCTTCGTTGTTGCGATTTCTGACCCAATCACTAACCTGCGATTATCCATTTGCACTTCGGCGACTGCTTTAGTGGAACTTTGTTCTCCTCGCGGTGAAGTGCCATGGAATTTCGCCGCTGTATGCCACCGTGCACGCGTTTCATCGCTCGCGAAGACCCACACAGTAAGTGTATTTTGTGTTTGGGTTTTTCGCATGCACGTGAGGCGGTTTATGGGACCTCTAACTGCAAAATTTGCGACGATTTCCGTCTCATAACCCTCCGCTCTCGGCTTGAGGATTATGAACGTGAATCCTCCAAATTTTCCCGCCGCGCATCGAGCACCAACGCGCCGCCTCGTGAGATCGCGACCTCTCGTGAGGCCGCGGCCTCTCGTAGAGCCGCGAGCTGGGGTTCGGATGTCGAGCTCGAGGAGATGGAGAGTGAGCAGACAGGCCTCGCCTTTTCTCTCCCTCCCTCTCCCGATCGCGCACGTGCGAATTCGCCGGTCGAATTTTTGCCTGATTTTCAGTTTCCTAGCCCAAAAGCACGTGATTTCGTCTCTTTCGGGCTAGATGATATTCTGCACACGGTAGCCTCCGACTCCGAGGATTTCGGGCCTGCTTTAGCAGATGCGCTCCCGCCTAGCGGCCAGGAGGCGCGGCCTTCAGCGGCCTACTCTGAGCTCGTGGACGTGCTTTCGCGCGCCACCGAGAAGCTTGCGCTGGATTGGCCCGATGAGCCCCGCGAGTCTCGAGCTTCGAAGCTCGACGATCGCTTCCTCATCGGTGCGCACTCCAAGCTTGAAAGGAGGAAGCTGCCATTTTTCAGTGATCTGCATCGTGAGATCTCCAGTTCCTGGAAGCAGCCATTTTCCTCTCGCCTTACTAACGCGGCAGCCGCTGACTTCACCAACCTTGTGGGTTCTGTGGAGCAGGGTTACACCGCCATGCCGGTGATTGAGGATACTTTGGCCTCACATCTTTCACCTTCTTTGGCTCCTTCTTGGAAGTCCCGCCCCTCCTTCCTTCCAAGCCGTGTAGGACCACTTCCGCCCTTATCGGGAAGTCCTACATCGCGGCCGGTCAGGCAGGTATGGCCCTTCACACAATGGCCATCCTTCAGGCCTACCAGGCGGACGTCCTAAAGGAAATGGACGAAGGGACCGGCTTAACTCCTGAAGCCGTGAAGGAGCTACGAAGAGCCACTGACTTGGCTCTGAGAGCCACCAAGCACACCGTACGTGCCGTGGGGCGCTCTATGGCGGCTTCGGTGGCCGCAGAACGCCATCTGTGGCTCAACCTGACCGAGATTCGGGAGAGGGAAAAGACGTTTTTAATGGACGCACCCATCTCACAATCTGGGTTGTTCGGGGAGGCTGTTAGCGCTGTAGTGGACAAGTTCCGCTCAGCCAAAACTCAGTCGGCTGCTCTCAATCAGTTCATGCCGAGGAGAGCAAGGGATTTTTCAACTCCCTCCTCCTCTGTGCCTAGGGAGTAGCCGCCCCCCAGGAGGGAGCCCCCTAGCGGCGGAGCCCAGGCCACGCGCCTTCCCCCCACTACGGTTTGGGGAGCCTGCGGCCGGTCTTCTTCCCGCCAACAACCACGCAAGCGGGTTAACATGAAGCGGCCCAACAAGCCTGCCGCTTCGGCTAACCCGGGTCGTTCCTGACCTCCGGGTCGGAATGAGGAGAGTCGTTTCACCGTTACGGGGCGAGGCCAGACCGCAAAAGCGTTTCTGCCCGCCCCGAACGCGCTCTCCTCACTTAAATCTGTCACAACCACCCTTCGAGGCTTGGTGTGCAGATCCAATTCACCCTCATTTTCACTCGGGCTGGCAGTTGGGGGACGCGTTCGTCTTTCCCCCTTTGCAGCCCGTCCATTCGCCGCCGGCGAGCCGCGTGTTAGGAGACACAGCTGTTTCTCTCCTGCAGTGTACGGAACCCGTGCCGGCCACCCGCAGCACTTCTCTCTCCGTCATCCCGAGCAAGGACGCCGAGGGCTCTCCTTCACGGTGGAGGGCGCCGCTGCTTCCAGGCCTTCTCGACACCCCATCTCAGGTATGTCTTCCCTTGCACGACACTATGATTCCTCTGTCACACTTCCTTCACGAATGGGAGCGTTTACCCGGGGTATCGCTGTGGGTTCTCCGCACAATTCGAACCGGTTACACTCTTCAGTTTGGGAAAAATCCCCCCCGTTTCGACGGGGTTCACCTGACAGTAGTAAACAGCGCCGCCAAGGCTTCTGTTCTACAAAAGGAACTTTCCTTCCTCCTGCAGAAAGGAGCAATAGAGGAAGTACCGCAGTCGGAAGTCGAACGAGGTTTCTTCAGCCGCTACTTCCTCGTTCCAAAGAGGGACGGCGGCTTGAGGCCTATCCTGGATCTACGGCGTTTGAATCTTTCCCTCTACAAAGGGAAGTTCAAAATGCTGACGATGAGAACCATCATGTCTCAGGTCCAGGAGGGAGACTGGTTTGTCACCATCGACCTGAAGGATGCGTATTTTCACATCCAGGTCGTTCACAGACACAGGAGATTCCTTCGGTTCGCCTTTGGAGGGAAGGCTTACCAATACAAGGTTCTGCCCTTCGGCCTGGCTTTGGCCCCGAGGACATTTACCAAATGCATGGATGCTGCACTGGCCCCTTTGAGGCTCCAGGGCATCCGTGTACTGAACTATCTGGACGACTGGCTCATTCTGGCTCACTCCAGGGAGCTAGTGAGTCGTCACAGGGATATCGTTCTCGGCCACATCCATTCTCTTGGCCTCAGGATGAACGCCAAGAAGAGTGTGCTCCTCCCATCTCAACGAACTGTATTTCTAGGAGTTCGTTTGGATTCCGTTCAGATGCAGGCCCGTTTGGCTCCTGCCCGGATACCAGTTTTTACAGCATGTTTGGCCCGCTTCAAGCTAGGCCATCATGTCTCTGTAGGTACCTGCCGCAGGCTGTTGGGCCTTATGGCAGCAGCCTCCCCTGTGTTGCCCCTAGGGCTGCTTCACATGAGGCCATTCCTTTGGTGGATGAAGGAGCTGAGGTTACACCCCACTGTACCAGCTACTCGCCTTGTCAGAGTGTCGCACAGTTGCTGTCGACGCCTGTTAATGTGGCGAGACCCCGTCTTTCTCCGGAGCGGGGTGAGAATGGGTGCGATCCACCGTCGCCATATGATCACGACAGACGCATCAATGACAGGCTGGGGCGCGGTCTTCGAAGGAAGGCCGGCGAGTGGAGAGTGGAAGGAAGAGTTCCTCTTTTGGCATATAAACTGCCTGGAACTCAGGGCTGTCTTCCTGGCTTTGAAGTATTTTCTCCCCGTTCTCGGGGAGCATCATGTCATAGTCAGGACGGACAATATGGCGGTTGTGTCCCACATAAACCGCCAAGGAGGTTCAAGGTCGCGCACCCTGGACAGGCTTGCGCGCCATCTTCTCCTTTGGTCTCAAGACAAGTTCCTCTCTTTGAGGGCGGTTCACGTTCCGGGAGTACTGAACCTGGCGGCCGATTTTCTGTCGAGACAGAAGCTCAAGCCGGGGGAATGGATGTTGAACCGTCAGACGGTATCCCAGATCTGGGATCTGTTTGGCAAAGCGGAGGTGGACCTCTTTGCTTCTCAAGAGTCATCCCAGTGCCCGCTCTGGTTCTCCCTGACTTTCCCGACGACTCTAGGCATAGATGCGTTCGCCCACCCATGGCCGAATGTCAGTCTGTACGCGTTTCCGCCAATAAAGCTGATTCCGGCAGTACTATGCAGAGTGAAGGTGAGCGGTGCCCGTCTCCTTCTCATAGCCCCATTCTGGCCCTCCCAGACCTGGTTCTCGGAGCTAACTCCCCTCTTGTATCGGCCTCCTTGGGAGATTCCGATCAGGCGGGACTTACTGTCCCAGCTTCAGGGCAAGATCTGGCATCCTCAGCCGGAGCTCTGGAAGTTGTGGGTATGGCCCATACAGGGCCAAGGGCTGTGATTGATGGTTTGCCTGCCGAAGTTCAGGAAACCATAGCCAGTGCCAGAGCCCCCGCTACCAGGAAGCTATACTCTTCCAAGTGGGGCGTCTTTGAATCGTGGTGTTTGACTCCTGCAATCGACCCAGTTAACTGCCCTGTTGGTCCAGTGCTGGAGTTTTTGCAAGAAAGGCTGACAGCGGGGGCGGCTGCTACCACCCTTAGGGTTTATGTAGCGGCCATTGCAGCTCGGAGAGAGCTGGATGAGATCCCCTTGGGGAGGCATCGGTTGGTCTCCGCTTTCATGCGTGGGGCCAGACGCCTTAGGCCTGTTCGCCCCACGGCAGTTCCTTCTTGGGACTTGTCAGTCGTCCTCGAAGGACTAGTGACGGCCCCTTTTGAGCCCTTAGAGTCAGCTTCGGATCGGATACTGACTCTTAAGGTTGTTCTTTTACTGGCGCTTACGTCACTGAAAAGAGTTGGAGATCTGCAGGCTTTTTCTGTCAGTGAAACGTGTATGGACTTTGCCCCGGGTCTAGTCAAAGTTACCCTGCGGCCTAGGCCGGGTTACATTCCCAAGGTCTTGTCCACGTCGTTTCGTTCTCAAGTGGTCACGCTTCACTCTTTCCATCCCCCTCCCTTTGCTTCAAGTGAGGATGAGAGACTCCACATGCTCTGCCCGGTCAGGGCATTGAAGCTGTATGTGGATCGCTCCAAGGTTTGGAGAAAATCTCCCCAGTTATTGATCTGTTTTGGTGCTGGTCGCCGCGGGCTTGCCACGTCAAAGCAGAGGATTTCTCACTGGGTGAGAGACGCCATTTCGCTGGCTTATGAGGCGCGGGAACTCCCTTCACCCCTTAGTCTTCGGGCGCATTCTACTAGAGGCGTAGCCTCCTCTCAAGCTCTTTTTAGAGGGGTACCCCTGGAGGATATTTGTGTTGCGGCAGGATGGTCCTCTCCGCACACCTTTGTCAGGTTTTACAACCTTGACGTTGATACGGCTCCAGGTTCTCAGGTCCTGTCTGTTTGAACCGACCGTATGTTGTTGGTTCATTATTGGGCCAGATAGGCAGCGTTTTCAGCTTGGCGTGTTTGGTATATCGTTCCCGATGCGTAAAGCTAGCTACGCAGCGTAGAGTTACCTATGAAAGAGAACGTCTCGGGTTACTCGCGTAACCCTTGTTCTCTGAATAGGGAACGAGACGCTGCGTTTGCTGCCAAGCTCCTCACGCTGCCGACAGGGTTCTTTTCGGCAGAGAAATCTGAGGAGTGGATGGCGCGTTCGCCAGTATGACATGACGACGTCATTGCGTCAGAGACGGCGTCGCGCCATCAGCCAATGAATTGGCGTGATTCTATATGGGCTCAGACTCGGTCACGCGGAAGGCGTTCCCGATGCGTAAAGCTAGCTACGCAGCGTCTCGTTCCCTATTCAGAGAACAAGGGTTACGCGAGTAACCCGAGACGTTTTCGGTTAAAGCAGGGAGGTTATGGAATTCCTTACCTACAAATATCCGAAGCATTGACAGCTTCACAGTTTTTAAAACCAATCTTAAAAACTGGCAACTAACAAATCTGTAAGCACTAATGACTGTGTTGTAAGTTACGTGTTTTTTACATAATGTTTTTATCAATCTTGCATTCTTGGATATATGTATTGGGATGTGGTGTATATGTAATATTGTATGTTATTTTATTTGTTTACCTGCCCAGGGACATTGGGTGTAAATTAGCTAACTCTGGTGTAATTACATTTAATTGTAATAAACAATAAACAAACAAACAAATAAGATTCAAATGTATTTGTAATGCATAAAATCAATAAGTCATGCTAATAACTTCATGACATGCTACAGTAACATCCTCAAGGCATTGCTTTTTGAATCCCCTCACCTATGGCTATTAGAGCGCATTATACATTTGGTAAAATATGTGCATAAAGTAAGGTGCAGACACAAAATCTAAAAACATTGTTTCGTCTGATTGTATCTGGAACTGAAACTGGAAATGTATCTCATACAGTAATTGTTGTCTTTAGTTCAGTCACTGTTAACAATTTGGTTTAAAACAATATGCGTTGTGAAATATGCTAGTAAATTAAAAGTAAATACAGGACGATTGTACTGTTTCCATAAGCAGCAGATGGTACGGTTTGGTTTTATTATGGGAAAGTTGGATCATCTTTAACTGACGTGGTCACATGATCAGACTGTGTTTTCAGAGGGTGTTTTTCTTTTACGCAAGCTAAGATCAGTTTAACTGACAAGGTAATAGAGCCATGATAACACCACACCCATAATAATTACAATGCATACTCAAAGAGACACGTCTAACATGCTATATGTGCGTGTACATGTATGTTTCAGCGCGTGTGCGGTTATGTGGGATGGACATTATATATACAGTACAGTACTTTTCATCTTGAGACATCACAAAGAATCAATCAATCATCTGTCAAAGAACAAATCACACATGTGCCTCGTATGAACCACACTCCTATGCGCTAACATAAGCTGGACAAATATAGTTTTAGCTTATATGATGATAGATTTTATCACAGTACGAGCGTGGACAAATTAATAAGTGTGTTATTGTTGTTACCTAAAACTATTAAAAACCTTTTAACAAAGAAATGTTTAAGACATGAATATTAGATGAACTGATAACAGATTAAATAAAAATATAAACACGTAAGAAAACTTACATTTAAAAAGCATGAATGGCAGCTAACTGAAATTAAATAAGTACTAAAATTGAAATAAATATAAAACTTAAATGAATGAATGGATAAATAAAAAAACTAATAAATTAATACAAAACTGAAAATATAAACATAAAAGCTAATTCAAAATATGAATGAATACCATAATAGTATATAAATAATAGTACAATATCACTGCAGTGATGTAACTTAATAACTTTAAAATGTGTATTGACTTTGTGTTAAAAAATTCTGTCCATCTAAACATATAATAAACATAGACACAACTCCAAAAACAAAGCATAATATGCAATTCTGCAAATGAATGGTTGCTTGTATAACGTATAATATATTTCAAAGCTTGAGTGCCACCAACCTGACAGAACCTTGGCAACCCATCAGTAAATTAATTGTCAAAAATATGGCACCAATCGGACAAACCTTGGCAACCCAACAATAAATTGTCAAAAATGGTCTTATTCTTAAAATGCAAGCAGATTTTTTTATTTTATTGATCGATTGACTGATTGATTGCCAAGTAACTTTAATAATTATAAACTGATTTGCTATGCTGTTGTT
Source organism: Oxygymnocypris stewartii (assembly GCA_003573665.1). Taxonomy (NCBI): domain Eukaryota; kingdom Metazoa; phylum Chordata; class Actinopteri; order Cypriniformes; family Cyprinidae; genus Oxygymnocypris; species Oxygymnocypris stewartii. Next base: position 12,439 of record QVTF01023992.1, on the reverse strand, counting down.
TCATGAGTATGGTCCAATAAATCAATACAGGCACCTTGAAAACACAAACATGGACTGCTGGTGTGTCATCTCAGACTCTGAGACTGAGAAAAACATGATGCACTTCAGCACTGAATACAAGAATTGTCACAAGATACATGTCCTGACTGGCAACTCTGTTTATGTAATATCAGATGAAAGCTTAATCAGATGACTTATTCTTCTTGGAAGCTCTTTTTAACACATGTTTGTGTCTTTCAGAGTACTGCAGTGACCTCAGAGCTTTTATATCACTAGCTGTGAGAAACAGAGGTCTATTTTCATACACATTCTGGGTTTCTGTAAGGCAATGGCAGTAGAAATGGATGGTGAACTGTGTTGCGTAACAGCTTTAAGGACAGAAATATACAATAAAACCCTAGTGTGCAACTACTGCACATGGTGCGCATTAAACCTCTACAGCAATTTCTCAGACTGGCTTTTATTGATGTGGAATTATCATGCTTTTTGTTCTTTTATTTGTTTATTTATTTGTTTATTAATTTATTTATTTTTTACATTTAATAAAAAATTGCCAATTGTTTCACCAAAAAGTTGTTTCACAAATATACTGTAAAAATGATTTTTATTTAATTTTAAGTGAAACAAACATTATTGAAGTAGTTTACAAGAAAATATTATTTCAGTTTTTCTACATCAAAATTTTCCATTGTAACTACTTTTGAAATGTACTATAAATTTCTGAAATAAATTTGTTTTTGAACTATTTTTTCCCAGTGTGTTTAAAATGATTTCACCGCCAATTTGAACCAATTTTGATGTGTGCTCATATTTGAGATGCAGTTCCTCAACCAACCATTTTTGGGAGCACTTGGGGATTTTGCAACACTTATGGGCCCTATTTTAACAATCTAAGCAAATAGGTGCTAATTCTGATACAAGCAATGAGTCAGTGACTATCCATTATGACATGTATGACATTTTTATATTTAAGTAGCCTACACAATAATATTATTTTTACACTGTAATCCTTTAGTTTTGAATATTTGGCATGTTTGTGTGCTGCTGAGCGTCCCTGGCTGTAATAAGCAAAGTGAACGCGCGTTGTGGATCCGCCCAGAGGCGCATTTTCTACTAATGCGCTCTTTAAATAACAAAACAATTAATATTGCACCATTGACTTTAGACCTAGTTTAAGTTGGTCTATGGCGCAGTCTCTTTTCAGTGCCTCGTTATCAATGCGCCTGAACACACCTCGTTTTCAGACCAGCACGCCCATGAGCGCACAAATGGGCGCAAATGCATTTGCTATTTAAAGAACGTGGCGCAGGACGAGAAAATTATAACTGCGTCGGGCTGAAACAAGCAAAAACACTGTATGATGTATGACTGTATCATGATGTATGATAGGGCCCTATGACTTGCAACATCATTATATTACTAGTCTATACTTTTACTTTTAGCACATATAGCACATATTTCTCAGTCAACAGATGTAGTAAATGTGTTGTAGTCTGTGAATTGTGAAGAAAATGTAATAAAAACGGCTTAAAATGACTGAGGATTTTTGAGTTTGCAACATTATAGCATTCGTGCCCATAAGATATGAAAAGGTTCACCTTTATAAAAGAAATCAAAGCATTCCAGTCTCCACACTCTGAAAGTCCAACACTCAGTTTGTGTAATTGGTGTCTGCAACGCTATGCAATCACTAAACAAACATAATTTCCATAACGAGGAGAGGGTCAAGCTGTGATTAGTTGAAATTTCTCTGCTTACAGTTAAGACAACCTGAATGAGAGCAGTCTGGACGCAGTCAAAGTCAGGCTAGCCATGTGTGTTGCAAGATTTCAGCTCAGGAACTTAGTGGAAATGTTAAATGTTCCCATCAACGGCCTTGGGCTCCACAATCAGGTCTGCTGATTAATGGTCCCGAGCTGCCAATAGATCTGTGGGCTGTTTTCTTGTGGATGAAAAACACCTTGGTCGTAGATGAGAACTTTATTTAAGAGTACCTGCTAAGTTATTCTGTAACTACCAGCTAGGCCCATGTACACAAAGAGAGAGTATTAGAACATATATTAGCTTCATCCTTCATTAATGCTTGCTAGGGTTCTCTCAAAGGGATTACATTAGAATAGAATGGAACATTAGAATATAAGTTATATAATAGAATTTTAGAAAACATGCAATAGTAACATTCCATCCCATAATGTTTGGGAAATTAGAATGGAATGTTCCGTTAATGTTAGAAGAACCAAAATGAATGTTTTGAACATTTTTATAACTTAACAGAAACATTAGCAAAACACTCTCAGAACATTTTATTAGTTTAACTATTGCTCAAGCAAGAGCTTAAATTGTTTGGCTCAAGGAGAGATCGTTTATTAGATTTCTTAGTCATGAGATTGATGCTGCAGATAATGATACGGTTGAAGAAATCCCCCAAAATCACCCTAGCAAGTTTTCCACTCACATCTTTCTTTCTTTCTTTCTTTCTTTCTTTCTTTCTTTCTTTCTTTCTTTCCTTCTTTCCTTCTTTCTTCTTTCTTCTTTCTTCTTTCTTCTTTCTTCTTTCTTTCTTTCTTTCTTTCTTTCTTTCTTTCTTTCTTTCTTTCTTTCTTTCTTATTGTCCATCAATGGGGTCCAATCCAAAGTTGTTTGGAGCACAGAATTCTTCAAAATAAATAATTTTATGTTCCACATATTCATGTAGATTTAGAATATTGGGAGGGTAAGAAATGACGACACAACAATCCCTTTTGATATTATCAGTATTATACTAGTCTTTCAGATTTCAGATCAGTTGAATTGCCTTGCACAGGAGTTCATCTCACATATCAGGCAATTCTTTGCACCTTTCCAATGCTTAATAAACCACAAAAAGCCTTTGAGCTATTATCAACTCTCTGTGAGTCTGACCTTTTTAATTTGTCTGAGGCCTATCAGGCAGCTGTCAGAAATGAGCCGTGAGCATTATTCATTCAGTTCACAGCAGATTACTGTGATTTCAAATGTACCGGAACTAAACTGTTGTTCCCAAAGGAAAACTTAATCTTTGAATATCTTTACATTTTATGCATAAAATGTTGGTTTGTGTCTTTATGTGTGTCCTTTATTCAAATGTGTGTGTGTGGGCTTGTATAGCATGCTAAAAAAGCAATCTGTAACATAATCTCCCTGATGGCCTCGTTTTGCCTTCCAATAATATCATGTGATTTGAATCACATGATTATGAATACAACGAGCAATGATTGAGTTTGCCAGCATACATGGAGTTTGAGATTAAACATAGATATCCAAGTGAGCAATGCCATGTTGACTATCACTGTTCACAGCAGCTGATTAGAATATCAGCTGCTATTATATATATATATATATATATATACATGCTACAGTGCTAATATATTTATTTCCTTAAGCTGTGTAATTTACAACATATATTTAGCATGTATTTGAAATAGATCTTGATCAGGGGAAAAGCTGTATGGGAGTCTTTTACAATGTTACTGTAATGTTGTATGTGCTGTGCTACAAAGTGCACATGCTAAAAAGACGTGCTCATGCAGGACACACGTATCTATGTCTGTCCTCTGTCGTGTGTGTCTTGTGTTCATGCCTCTTGTGTCCTTATTTGTTTTGTTTCCTGTCCTTGTTTAGTGTCATTATTAATTAATTCTTATCCAGCTGTGGTTTAGTAATGATCTATGATGATCCTGTGTATTTATAGTCCTGTCTGTTCAGTTAGTGTTGTCTGGACTACTGGTTACTCCCGACGTTCTCTCGACGTGTGTGTGTGTGTGTGTTCTACATTAAAGACTTTTAATTTTAGTTTGTCCTAGTCTCTGTGTTCCTCGTTCCTCCCCGTTGTGTGCACCATGACAGAAGACCAGACCTAACAGTAAGTGGCCCACCCTCACTTTGTTTTATTCCTGTTTGTGTGCCCACAATTATTATTTTATATGCCAGGCTTTGAGAATATTTTCCATTAAAAGGTATATTGGTAGTTGCAACTTTCTGTATATGGCAACTGATTCAGTATTCAGTGTGAAGATGGATCAGAAAATATCACAAATGAGAATTGAACTAGCATCAAATTATGTGCACAAACCTGCTAGATCACAGGACTAACTAGAGCTGGACTATTTTAGATGTATCCTCCTTTCCACTCAGACAACTAAATAAACATGTAGGCTATATGTAATCACGAATAGACAAAAACATGCAGAGACATCAACACATCTGCATACAAATCACACACAAACACAAATCTTCCCTCGTCCCTCAAAGCTCACATTTTCTGGAACGGTTACTGCGCTCCTGTTCTCACATCCCCTCCCTTCATAAAGTCATGAATCATCTCATATCTCCCTGTTGTGTGCTTGTGCTGATATACTTCATATGCAGACACAGATTTACATCAAATTCAGTTTAAAGGCAAGATGTGTGTCATGTGGCCAGAAATAGAGTCTTGATGTCGCTGGTGTCAGTGGGACCAATCGCTATGGAAATGAAACATTTGATCCGGATCATTTATGATGAGAAACAAACAAGCGTGAAATCTGACATCTCTCCTCTAGAGAAAGGGACATTGGTTGAATTTGACTTTAACGGAGTGGAATAAGAAGGATGTGGGGACAGTTCAGTTCCATTATTATTAAAAAAATTAACAAAAAGTAAAACGTTCGCTGTTTCAAGTAAAAATTTGGTTCTAAGCAATAATCTTGCCAGAGCTGGGTAGTAACAGATTACATGTAATCTTGATACATAATCAGATTCCAAAAAATATTCCATGGTCTTACTCAGTCAATATTAAAGATGCAAGGTTACATTTTCACAGAATGTTCTTTACCTCATGAAGGATGATTTTATGTAGAAAACAGTAAAAAAGACTTTTGCTTGGTTTTCACAGCCAGGGCTACACTTTCTTACTATTTGTGTTTTTATATCAATATGGTGTAAGATTATCCTATTTAAATCAATGTGATACACAAGTTAGGTCAAAAGTAATTTAAAAGCAGTCTGATTATATTACCGAAAATGCGTAATGTATTGGATTACACAACTAGCTACAATTTTTGTTATGTAATTTTGAATCAGTAATGGACTACAAGTTGTAAGGAATCAAACCCAGCTCTGAATCTAGCGTGCTGCATTTCTGGTGCAAAACAAACTAACCTTCTCTGCCTGTTATCTTATAATGCTGAGGGACAATCGCCATGGTAACGGTTTACATGCTATCCCCTGTTGTCAAGGAGATCTCATCTGACAGGATAATGGGTTCGACTGTCCTTTCTGCCTCTCGTTACAATTCATCACAAGAGTGCATGCCATGCAAACATGTAATCAGGAAATTTGTCAGCAAATGGCCTCGCTATTTACCCTATCAGTTTAATAACGTGTGTGTTACACCTAAAAAGCGCTTTGATTCCTCTAGCGTAATCTGTGTGCATATAATCGTGCTTTTTGTGCCTTTCTGTGATGATAAAGAAAGGAAAGTCATTAGAAGAGAAACCCCGGCTTATGTGCTCTCATGCTCTGTTTTATATCAATTACAAATCATTACATTTTCGAATCATTTGTGTCATCCTTTGATTGTTGTTGCTGGCCCTGTGGTGCCCACGATAAGTGCGCTGGAGTGCCTTGTCATTGGCACAGATAATTAAAGCCCCCTTCAGCATGTCTTTATTTGAATATAATGGCTTTTTTGCTAATGAGGGGCGCAATTATATCCGCACTTGCATAATCTTCATAATCAGATGCTCTGTTATGCATGAATCAGAAGAGCTTTGAAACAGAACAGAATCTCAAATTACCTTCATCGCTGCAAACCTCCTACACAACACCACTAGGAGTTGGAGAGGAGTTCAGGAGAGGCTTACATAAAATAATGTTTCCGAAGGACATTCGGTCAGAGAAAGTGAGACCATTAAACTTTTCACCCAGTGAACCGGGCCTAGTTGAACTTCCGGCACAGACCGAGAAAAGGGGTCAACGTAATAGCTTCTGAATTGCTCTCATAATTTATAACTTTGGTCACACTGTACAGTACAATAATCATACACATAGTACAGTGTGTTTTTACATAAGTAAATGCTGAGTAATATAAATGAACATGATGTCCTGAGTGTAATTGCGCATTGTTGTTGTTATGACTGTAATAATTAATTACATTATTGTGATGAGTAACTTGGACAAATCATATGAATCACTACTTATGAATGTGGCAAACGAGAAAGAAACTGTCCTATTTGAGCGCTGTCCTTCAGCACCTACATCGATTCAACGGTTATGAGAAATATCATAATCAGCATGTTCCACAGACACAAAAATTTACAACTACTCTATCGGTGCAGAATGATTAACTTTAGAATAGACCGAAAAATAAAATGTCTTCTTTTCCTAATAATAATAATAATAAAAAAAACTAATCCTGAGCTGGTTACTCTGATTTAGAACATGCTATTATTTAAAGAATTAGTCTAGAATAAAAATTCCTGATAATTTACCCACCCCAATGTCATCCGAGATGTTCAAGTCTTTAAGACACTTATTCCTTTGGCTGGGATTGTGAAGAGCCTTTTGAAGCGGAACAGAAACCACAATTTGGACCTTTAACCTGTTGGCCATCATTGAAGTCCACTATATGGAGAAAAATCCTGGAATGTTTTCCTCAAAAACCTTAAATGATTTAATTTTCCACTGAATAAAAAAAAAAAAAAACACGAACATCTTGGATGACATGGGACATTTTTATTTATTTATTTTAAGACATTTTTATTCTGGAAGTGAACTTGGCCCAAATAGTAGATCATCAAGACGGATCATCAACATGGAGTCAAAGCTAACTTGGACCAGCTAAAATCCACATTCCAAAATATAGCGACTAATTCAGGTTTGATTTTTGAGTTGTACAAATCCAATACATTATAACACATATATGTGTTTGACTAACTCTTTTTTTTCCAAAGTGATTTTTCCCGGGATTCGAACCCATTACCAGTAGTGTGTTTAGGTACCACACAATTGCGTGGTTTCTACCAATGCGGCCCCATCCATACACTAACCCCCCCATCCCCAAAACGCGATTTATACAGAGGGGGACCCCCAGGGAGCGCATGCTTAGGGCCCCCAAAACCCTTAACACGATCCTGCCCATGACCGTGGCTCCATGCTCTACTGTTTGTACTACAGAAATAGTAGAATAAAATCCAATAACAAAGTACTAACCTTTATGTGAGTTTGGAAGTCTTTGAAATCTGTTCTGCTGTCCCCTGTGCAGTGCTCTGATCCCGGACACACTGTTGCCCATGACTGCTGCTGCTGCTGCTGCTTGTTGCACTTCAAGCGTCAGGCTCTAATAACTCTCCTTTATCGTGCCTCTCTTGATCTGTTGTTGCTGTTATGTCCGTGACAAGTCGGGTGCGAACCGATTACAGATCCACAAGTTTTTCTCTGCTCGATGAACTGTCATTGAAAACCATCAGCTGCCCAAAGCTGCAGGTGGGAAGACGCGCGTTTGCGCTTTGGGAAAACGCACAAAAAAGGCACTGAGGAAGGTTTGCAATGAACGAAATCTGATCATTTTAGTGGGTCAGCTCAATTTGATTCGCTAACTTCTTCCCTCAGATATTTGTTTTGTTATCCTGCTCTGGTGAGTTTTTGACGCACGCCGTCATCGGGGATTTAACGCGCATCTGTCGCGCCTGCTTCTTTAGATTAGATCAAATATACCTACTGCCTCAACCATCAGCATAATGTATCCTCGTAAGTATATAATCCACACTCCTATGCATTTTGGCTACTACTGTATGCTTTCGTTTAAATAGGGAAGCCAACCAATCAAAACGTCTGTATATGAACACTATTTGTAGATCTGACTTTAAGAGCTCAGGTGCAGACGCATGAACTGATGACAGTGTGTCACTAATTGGCGTCAGTGGCGTCAGGAAAATACGAACATAACATACAAGGGAGATCCAGAACAGGGAACAGCCAAAACACCCGTAATAGTCACTCAAAGTTACTCATTTCACAGTCTTCTTCATTTAAGCTGTTTCAAGTATTGGTGGACTTTAATATGGAATGGGTCTAAAATTATTAACAAATGATCAACAATAATAATTATTCTTATCATAATCATCATCATAACAATGATAAAAAATAGTAGTAGTAGTGTCCAGTAAGTACATGGGGCTTTATTATGGTTAAACCAACCAAATATAATATATACAAGTCAAAAAACAAATGTATTTATTTATTTTGCATATATTCCAAGCTTTGGAAATGTTATTGGAAATTATTGCTTACAGTCACGTCAAAAATCAATTTGAATCACATTTTTGACAATAAATTAATTGATTCAATTAATGACAAATTTTCTTCCATATAAGGCCAGCAACTCAATCATTTGAGAAAATGCTAACACATTTAGACACAATCTAAAAGTGACTTAACAGGTCTTTAGGAACTTCCACACCTCTCGTTGCTTCATCTGATGTAATTCAGCATGGCTAGGGACAGTGAAGTGTAATTATAATGATTAATAACATATCCATATTATGTAATTAGGTTAGGTTGTTTATCTGAGTACAGATTTGTGATGACGCGCAGAGAGGATTTGTCCCGGGTAAAACTGACACGTGTGGTCTTACCGAGAGCTTTCGAGGTATAATGCAATGCCAGAAATGTCAATGTGAAATGGAATAGTTTTGGTTTGTGATGGCCATTGATAAAGTTTTATGCTTTCAGTTTTGGGCGTGAAAGACGAACACAGTGGTTTTAATGATATGTAAAACATATATAAATATATATTATAACATATATAAAATATACATTAAACACACACACACACGCACACTCAATCAATCAATCAATCAATAGACATAGGTTTATATATATATATATATATATGTTCCATGCCTTATCACTTTTTTTATGTATAGTAGGCTACTATCATAGATGGTTTGTTAATTTACCAATTTGCCAATTTAATGACAATATTTAAAGGGTAGCTGGTCATGATACTAATTTATCCCACAGTTGCTGAACTCACTCTGTTATACATATGTTTAACTCAGTGATACTGACAGCTGATGAGTATTTTCACTGCTCATTATTACAAGGCGTTGCACTGTGTAAAGCTGCCACCTAGTGTAAAGAACAATACAAACATGCATTAAAAACTTTAATGAAACGTATATATGATTCACTCCTCATAATTTCAAAGTGTCTTCTCTCTGTATAATATCCTCTACATCATATTTGAGAGCGTTATGTCACGTTACAATCAATTCGTGAGGCACCCCGAAGTGCTCAGCGGGTCTAGGTTGCCAGGCAACGAGGACGCGTATCCCTGGTGACAAAAACAGTGTAGTGCGTGCTGTTAAAGCAAAACACGGATGCGCGCTACTGTGTTCACTAAATACAAAACAACAACATCTTGCTGAGTTTTAGAGGAACGACAAACGACCATAATGGAGGTATGTTGATCTGTGGAGTGACTTAAAAACTACTAACTAGATCTTAGAATAAGACACAGCTAAAATGTTGTGTTTGAGATGCTAACGTTAAGTTACTTAACGTTACTAAGTTAGTTATTAGCATTTCAAACACTAACGTTACATGTTTGCTGTGGCCCCAGTGACATAATTTCAATATTTATTACATTGCACTATATTCTGAAATATTTCAGTATTTCGAGTTGTTACAGAAAAGTTAATAGTCACGTTTTAAAGTAATGTCAGGCTACAATCTATGCTAACGATATGAAATAGCTGAAATATACGCTCGCTTTAAAAGCCTTTTCCAGTTTGATTAATTTGGTAATTCTTTTTAGAAGTAACGTTAAGCTACATTTTGCACGATTGTCAACATTGTTGTGAATATTAATAACTTGGTTTATGTTTTCTTAATACAGGTAACGTTAGTGGGTCAGATATTTCTAATTCTATTTGAAACAACATAATGGAAAATTATCAGAAAGTGTCCCATTTAACTGTATTTATTATTTGATATTTACCCTTTTAATAACACAATGATAAATTCATTTATTCATTTATACAGCAGAAATTGCAAATTGAAAGTAACTTTTTTTCCCCTCTCCAGTTATTGCTTTTCTGCCAAAAAATGCTTTAGGCTTTTTCACCCCATCAATCTTTTGTAATGTTTTAATTGCTGGGAGATCTGAAATATTGATTTGAACGAATGATTGACCACAATCCGATACACTTTATATTTAGATGGATAAGACAAAGCTTCAGTGAATGATTCCTTTAATATCTTTCTGTGATGGTTTTCTCCTTTTAACTCTCCAAATAACTGTATAAAACCAGCACGGCTGCCTCCTTTTTGTTCTTTGTGTTTGATCATAATATTTCAGTAGCCTGTCATCAGCAGTGCTACTGTGCACTTTACTCTCTTCAACTCTTCACTCTCAACATTTACATAGTCAGCATCGGTCCTAATTCATCAGGCAACATCTTTTAATTACTGTACATTTTCTGATTTTCAGGAAGCATCTTTGAAACCTTGGACAAAGACAATCCAGGAGGTATTAAATGAGTTATTAGGAGACGAAAAATTCGAGAAGTTTCGTGTGGAATATGAGAAGGTCGCCAAAGCTCTACAGAAGTCCAACGAGAACGAAAAGAGACTGATGTCCAAATGCAGGGAGCTGACGCAGAGATAATGTCCAACACCGTCAAGTATCCACAGCCATGAAACTAGCCGATGAAGACCAAGCCACAATCAACTCCCTTAAAATGGTACATTAGCCTGACATTTCTGCGCTCTATAATGGATGTTGTGCTCATTCAGAAGTAAACACGATGACCTCTGCATGATGTTCTCATATTAGACTTAATTTTGCCACATTATTTACCCTAGCAAATTATCTGTTTATTTTACTGTTGACTAGGAAATTGACAAGGCCTGGAAAATGGTTGAAGCTTCACATGCAAGGAGTTGCAGTCAAAAGAAGCGATCCAGAAATTAAAGGAGGAAATAACCAGTCTCAACAGGCTCATTGAAACCGGAGCTGGAGTCTCTGAGGGCCAAGACTACAGGTGAACAAAATACAACTTTATGTTCAGCCTATTCTCCGTTTTTCTTTTGATTCTGGTAGAATAGAGGAAGTTACACGCTTTCATCTTGCAGATAGGTTTTCTTTTTGTAAAATGTTTTTATTCCTAACTGTGTGCAATGGTATATGCTGCGTGATGGCCTTCAGAGGACCTTTTTGAGGTGTTCTGGTGAGGATGAAGAACAAAGCTTGTTCACAAACCTTTTTGAATGTGTCTAGCGTTGGCGATCTGTTAAAGATCAAAGAGGAACTGACCAAGCAGAGAGACAAGCTGCTGTCAGAGGTGGTGGCACTCCGGGAGAACCTCACTAAAGCCACTGATGCTCAGCAGGAGACAGAGAGGCTGAGAAGAACAAAGCGATGGACACAATTGCTCAGGTATAACATAACTGGTCCTGTGATCACATTATGTGAGTGTGCAGAGTACATACACAAGTACAAAAACATGATTCCAACATATAATAGGCTCATTTTATCACTGGCATCAATATTAGCAGTGCTTAAATCCAAGTTTGAAAACGTTTTAGGATAAATGAAAGCATTTTTGTCTCAAATGTCAATCTGTGTCAGATATACATTGAAATACTTGCAATATGGTGTGTGGTGATTGTTACTCTTCAAACGAATAAGAATGTCTAGCAGTTCTTGTTTTGTATCTTGTGAGAAATGAACATAAACCCTGTGAATGTGCCACTTAAACTTGTACATTTGGATGGATTTGATTCCGTTGTCACCTCCCTGGCAAAATAAAGTAGCTTAAAGTGTTTGCTGGTAATAGCACTGTAAGGAAATCAATAAGTGGTCTGACAAACCACTTTAAACTCTGAATGTATTCCATTTAGAAGTGCTTCTAAAAGTTAAAGTGTTGAAAGTAATGGTCATTTGCAGACACTGCTAGTTAGACAGACAGACAGATGGATACTGTAGATAGATAGATAGATAGATAGTAGGGACAATGTATGCTATTAGGAATAAAACAGTCTCTGTCTCTCACAGTTCCAGCAGGACATCCAGGTGCGTCAGAATGAGATTAATCGGGAAACCAGGAGGAAGGAGAAGTTGGAAAAAGAAGTAAAGCAGCTTCAAACTGACCTGGAGTCCAAACAATCTGACATTAAATCACTGACTCAGCAGAGTCAGCGTCTGCAGGAAGATCAGCAGAAACTGGAACAACAGCTTCAGGAACACAAAGTAAGAAACTCTGAACTAGGGTCAGTGGGTGGAGGAGTGATATAAAGTATCATGAAATTGAATGATACTTAGTTAATTTTACCTGCCATAACCCTAACAGAAAACTTTCTTGAGTAAACAACTTAATGTAAAAGTTGTATCTGTATTTTTCAACTTTATGAACAGTGTTTCCATTTGAGAATCTCT
>QVTF01023991.1:37500-48448 GCA_003573665.1 Oxygymnocypris stewartii | reverse complement strand
AGGTCTCTGAGCTGAGAAACACAAAAGCCCCCCCACACTGACCTGACTCACCGACCATGACATAAAAATACAGCATTACCTCAGACCGCTGAGCTGCATTATCATACGAAACAACAGGTGGCTAATGTGTCAAAGGCTGGAGGACAGAAAGAGCCGAAACCTGACTTATATCACACGTACTAGTGCTTTCATTCAGCAAGGATGCATTCAATTCATCAAAAGTAACATTTATAATGTGTCAAATGATGTCAATGTCAAACAAATGACTTTCTATTCATCTGTGAATCCGGGAAAATAAAATGCATCACGGTTTCCACAAAAATATTGAGCAGCACGACTGTTTTAAACATTGATAATAATCAGAAATGTTTCATATTATTATGATTTCTGAAGATCATGTGACACTGAAGACTGGAGTAATGATGCTGTAAATACAGCTTTGATCACAGAAATAAATTACATTTGAACAGATATTCACATAGAATTTTTTTTTTTTTTATTGTAATAATATATCAAATTTTTTATCAAATAAATGCAGCCTTGCTGAGCAGAAGAGACTCATTCAAAAACATTTTTAACATCGTACCGAACTCAAACTTTTGAATGGTATAATATAGTACAGCGATAATAAATTCATGTAATCTGACCGTCCTATTCTGATCATGACTTCTCAACAATCTCGTTTTTTATTACTTTATTGCAATAAATCTGGAAATTAAATTGAATGAGTCACTCTAAATAAAAATAAGTAAAAATAAACAACATCCCAGTAGACTAAATATTCTCTCGACTGTCATTCCCCAAAGATTTCCTCCCAGTCGTCCGTCTAGGTGTCGATTAGCTCCAGTCTACAGTAACAGATGTTCATCAGGGTCACAGGGATGACCTTTGACCCTGCAGACACGTCCTGAATGTCTAAGTGAATCAGCTGCGCTTTCGGCAGCCGTAACAATCAAAGCAAAGCCAAGATTCTTCCTCTCTAAGATTTTATGTCTTAGTTTGTGAATGTGAAACAGCACCTAACAACGTTTATAAGGCAAAGATGCCCCCCCCCCTCTCGCCCCCCTCCCCCACCCCTCTCCTAAAAAATTTTTCGTTTAATTTGAAGTATAACAGAAATACTGTATATTACTACAGCACAGTAGAATATACTTCTCAAAGTATTAATAATAATAATAATAATAATAATAAAACTCATTTAAAAACACAGAAACTCCAAGGTCTTCACTACAACCCGCCAAAATAAAAGTGTACTCTAACTTGAAGAAATTATGACAGAAATATATTACTATTGCAAAGGAAAATGTACTACTACTACTAATATTTATTAAAACATAATTTTAAAGAAAATCGCACAAATTTTCACCCATGTCTTCATTTAAAAAGTAAACTTGCAAAAACATTAAAAATAAATAAAAATATTTCCTAAATACAGTTACATTTTCATTTGATTAAATTGTAAAATATCAACTATTAATAAATAGTTAATAAATATTAATAAATATATAAAATATTTTTGGACATAAACACACACACACATATACACGCACGCACGCACGCACGCACGCACGCACACACACACAGACACAGACACAGACACAGACAAACACACACACACACACACACACACACACACACACACACACACACACACGCACGCGCACACACACATGCACACACACACACACACACACAGGCACGCACACATACACACGCGCACACACACCCACGCACACACACCCACGCACACGCACACGCACAAGCACACACACGCACACACACACACACACACACACACACACACACAGCTGAAGAGAGCTGATACCCCAGATCCTGTTACAACACTATCAGTACGTGACAATCACAGGCGGCTCATGCGATCAGCCGGAGTGTTTTCTCTCTAAAAGGACGATGCAGACGAACACTCACTGAGACAGACAGAACATAAACTCTCAGATATAACGTTTCTCAAACACTCACTGAGCTTCAGTCTGAAGAATCACATATAAGAATAAGAAGAGCTGCGGGAGCCGTTACGATCAGGACTATATATCACACTGCGGAAGAGACTGATGAGCATAAACTGGGAGTTTTCTTATATTTATTTGTTGCTGATAAGGCTGGGAAGTCCGAAAAATAATCAGCTTCAATGAATTTAAAAATATAATATTCAGTAATTCTTTAAAATCATTAATGAAAAGTGGAAACACAACAAAAATACAAGTAAATACATATAGGGTTATTATATTTAACAAACTAAACTGTGAAATATTTTCATTACTTGAAATAAAATAAATACTAAATTCTCATTTTCATGTAGTTGGTGTAAAAACACTACAAAAATACAACAATTTCGTAAAATTTGAGTTTAACTAAAATTAAAATGACAACAATTCTAAATATTAGCAAAAACTATAATAGTGTCTCAATGATACTAAAATAACAATGAAGGAGACATACATATATTTGAAAGAAGTCTCTTTTGCTCACCAAGGCTGCATTTATTTGAAAAAAATATACACATTTTGAAATATTATTACTGTATAAATAACAGTTTCCTATTGTAATATATTGTAAGCTGTAATTTATTTCTGTGATGCAGTGATGAATTTTCAGCATCATTACTCCAGTCTTCAGTGTCACATGATCTTCAGAAATCATAATAATATACTGATTTGCTGCTCAAGAAACATTTCTGATTATTATCAGTGTTTAAAACAGTCCTGCTGCACAATATTTTTGTGGAAACCATGATGTATTTTATTTTTCAGGATTCACAGATGAATAGAAAGTTCAAAAGAACAGCATTTAATTGAAATAGAAAACATTCTAAATGTCTTTACTGTGACCTTTGATCAATTTAATGCATAACGTACATTCTATTGATCATATTATTCAATATTTGTATACACGGCATGTGTGTTATTATTATTGTAGTATTGCAGTGCAAGAAACAAACATCAAACTCTTCTGAACTCAATTGCGAGTGATGACTCTGGTGTTGTGCCCTCAGTAGTGTGCTCTACATCAGTCACTCGTGAGCTCTGGACAGCGCAGCAGCACGGCAGGTTTTGGATCAGGTATGGATTTGTCATCACAACCCAGATCTGATAACATCAATTTCAGCTCTCCAGTTACCCGGCCACGCTTTAAATAATTCTGATTATCCACACAGGTGCATCGATCCCAGCGTGTCCATCTCCATCTGGAGTGATGACGGACTCTACACACACACACACACACTCACGCACACGCATACGCACACGCTCACGCACTCACATGCAACACACACACACTCACGCATACGCACATGCTCACGCACTCACACACACACACACACTCGCGCTCGCACGTGCACTCACTCACTCACTCGCGCACTCACTCACACACACACCACACACACACACCACACACACAACTCACACACACACACACACTCTTACACTCACACACACACACACACACACACACACATGCTCGCACGCGCACTCACTCACACTCACACACTCACACACACACACACACACACACACACGCTCGCACGCGCACTCACTCACACACACATACACACACTCACACTCACACACACAGACACACTCACACACTCACCACCACACACACACCACACACACACACACACACACACACACACACACACACACACACACACCACCTCACTCACTCACACACACCACACACTCTTACACTCACTCACACACACACACACACACACACACACATGCTCGCACGCGCACTCACTCACACTCACACACTCACACACACACACACACACACACACACACACGCTCGCACGCGCACTCACTCACACACACATACACACACTCACACTCACACACACACAGACACACTCACATTCACTCACACACACACACACACTCACACTCACTCACTCACACACACACACACACCACACACCACACCACACCACACACACACACACTCTCACTCACTCACACACACTCGCGCACTCACTCACACTCACACACACACACACACACACTCGCTCACTCACTCACTCACTCACTCACACACACACACACACACACACACACACCACACTTAATGACATAAATGCTTGAATAATTCTGTGTGAATACACATTTAACACACTACAGGAGCAGTTCAGCCGTGTTTGATCTTCTGGCCGTTCATTCACATACAAATGAAGATTTATGAGGGGTTTAGTGGCTTTCTCTCGTTACAACAGCAAACACAGACGGTATGTTGGCATTTCAAACCCCTGAACAAACACATGCACCGGCACACTATAAAACCAGCGTGTTTGAATAGCTTCTAAAACACCGTAAAGAAATGTCCAGGTCGTATTTCAAGCCAAAAGTAAGAAATTCTGTTTAGCATAAAGAAAAGTAAGCCTTTTAATATAATTATTATTTTGTCATTATCTGCATGAAAATTGCCCTCCAAAATTCTCAATAAAAATTCTCATTTACTATCATTTTACTTTTTTTAATTTACATTTACTAATTTACTAAAATCATCTTATTCAAGGTTCAGGGTTCTTCTATTCGTCACATACTCAATTATACAGGATATAATCAGTAGTGAAATGTAAAGATGCCTTAATTCATTATTAATTATTATTAAATTATAATGTTTAAATAAAAACTACTATGTACTATAAGTAAGAATAAAATAAAATAAATAGCGTTTGGTTATAACATTTTGTAAAATAATAATATAACAATGTGATGATGAAAGCAGCAGAAAACATGTCTATTACCATTTTATTATTATTTTTTTATTTTTTTAACAACTATATGAATATATTTGGAATTAAATAAATTGTAAGTTCAGAAATTACATGTTGCATTAATAAAATTAAGCCTTTTTTATTATATTGACATTATTATGTGAAAATTTCACCCAAAATTCCCATTTAAACTAATCTAATTTTCATTACTTTAATAATACGGTATTGATAATCCTCATGTCCAGATTAATAAAAATCAGCATGAATCAGTTCAAAGCACTGCAAATTATAATAATCAATTCTTGTTTAAATTACAATTATAATTATTATTAAATAATGTATTATTATTATTATATTACAATAAGTCATATGATGCTAAAACAAATGAGAAAGTAAATTAAATAATAAATGACATGAAGAACAGAGACACAGATGGAGAAATTTTAATTAACAACATAATGCGAGGATCTAATTTGCATAAAACCCACAGCACAGACAAACGGTCCATTTCTATCTTTGCACTTCTTTTTAATCAATGCTGCTCAGAATTAAATGTATTTTAATGTATTTACATGGATTATTTTCACTAAGCGTGACACAATGCATTCTGGGATTGTTGCCTTTGCAAAAAACAAGTCACAAACATCTTAAAATACTGATGTTTTGATGCATTAAAATACCACCTAGGTAGGCAGCTCACTATATTTGGATCTCAGACTGAAAAACCCACATGCATCTTGAGTTCAACACTCAAAACAAATCAACCACCGGAGCGTTTGCAATTCAAATGCATTGTGTGCAAATTTAAAACACATTACCCAACATACTATGCATCACGCCCTCCGGCCCTTGTGAATTCTTCCACAGTCTCTAAGTCACCAGTCAGAGCGATCTAAAAATATCAATGGTGTAACAAAGGTACAACTATTTGACCTTTAGCCGCCGTATGCAAATGAGATCATGCAGGAAAGATCGGGTGGCAATATTCGAGCGACGCCACGCATCCGCAGCCTTCCTGAAATGCTCGTGAGTGCAGCAGAGATGATTCTTTCCGACCGACAATCATTACTCCGACAGAGAGGACGGAAAAGCCCTCGCACCGACAGACACGTGCCGTCTCACATGTGTTAATCGCTCCCATCTGCACCAAACCCTCGCTTATGCAATATCAGTATCTTCTAAACAGGCCCGGATGCAATCTGCACACTTATTTTACAGTATGCACTCCGTCTAGATGGAGAAATCTCACAGGATTTGCGTTTGCAACTGAGCTCAAGGTAGATACTTGCATTTTCTGTGGGATTTAAACAGAACAATTACACTACTGTTCAAAAGTGTGTACATTTTTTCAGCAAATGTGCATTACACTGATCACAAAATACTTAGATTTTAAATAAATACTTTTCTTTTGATTTTTTGATTCGTTAAAGAATCCTGAAAAAAAAATGCATCACGGTTTCCACAAAAATATTAACTGTTTTCAACATTGATTATAATAAAAATGAAGCATATTTAGAATGATTTCTGAAGATCATGTGACACTGACGACTGGAGTAATGATGCTGAAAACACAGCTATGATCGCAGAAATAAATTACAGTTTAACAGATATTTACATAGAAAACATATATTTTAAATTATAAAAATATATCACATTTTTACAGAATTTGTAATGAAACAAATGCCTTGTAAATTCACCGAAATCAAACTTTTTAATGCTGGAAACCTGTTCGGAGACAATCATTGTTTTTGCAATTCCATTCGGTGCCACTAGGGGCGCACAAATTTCAGCTTTAAACACAAACACTACAGGTTCAATCTCACATCGGGGGACCTAGCAAGTTATTGAGATCAATTACCCACGAGCCACTGTGCCCAACAATTCACCCCAGACGCTCCAGGTGCAATTAGTGCACATGAAGACTTTGATTAAAACCGTCCACTAAATTACAAATGTATCACAGGTCTTTCAAATAAACGCATGCACAGGGTAATGAGCCATTAATTATGTGAGTATGCATCCAAATCAAAATAAATAATTTTTATTACTTCATCCATTTTTTCCCCGCATCATTTTAATCAACGCAGTTTCAAACAGAGTTCATGATGTAAGCGTTCTGAGTTAATCAGAGACGGTGTAAATATGACCCTCAGCAATAATAACGCAGGTTTCAGCAGCGGTGCTTTATGAAACATGAGTGTTCAGAGACACTTCAAACAGCCAATATAAACACACAATTACCCCGGCACGCTTTCCCTAACGCTCGTGAGCTGCTCGATTCACACGAACAAAAAATCTGTTCACGGGTCAGAAATGACCGGATTATTAAGATTGCACTTCTTCGCTGTGTTTGAATCCATAAACCTTATATCATTTCATTATGATAACATTTTAAAATAATGTATAAAAATCTTAATAATTATTATATATCATTTTATATATGATACAAGATCTCATTTTAGAATAAAATTATTTATGTATAATTTATATTTATATATATAAACATAAAAAAATGACTTGAAATAAAATTTATGTTCATTGAAATAAAACTTCATTTTCATTTAGTTTAACTTGTTTAACTATAATATTTAAAAATAAAACTGAATTTAAAATTAATAAAACACTTTATGGAATTATAAAGCAACAAAAACTAATCAAAATAACTAAAACACACAACAAAATTATTAAAAATAGCAAAAACGCAACAAGACAATTACCAAAAATTATAAAAACAACAAAATTGCTAAGATTTTTTACTAATATTTACATGAAGTGTGTGGTGTGAGTGTGAGTGAGTGTGCGAGTGCGAGCGTGTGTGCGAGTGTGTGTGAGTGCGTGTGTGTGTGTGTGTGTGGGCATGTTTATGTGGTTTATGAGGACACAAATTTGTATAATGACATGGGTATGACAGGTATTACAAGGAGAAGGTGATTTATGAGGACATTTTCAGTGTCCCCATAATTTAAAACGCTTATAAATCATACAGAGTGAGTTTTTTTGAGGGAAAGTTGAAATGCACCGTCTCCTGTGAGGGCTAAGTTTAGGTGTAGGGTAGGTGTAGGGCAATAGCACATACAGTTTGTACAGTATAAAAACCATTACGCCTATGGAGAGTCCCCGTAAACCATAAAAACCAACATGTGTGTGTGTGTGTGCGTAGTGTTATTTTAACAAATCAATTCACATTTAAATTCAAAAAAAAAAATCACATATAATAAAAATATCAAATTAAAATCCAAATGATTAAATATATATATATATATATATATATATATGCTTGTCTTATTTTATTTACCTCTAAATTACTAGTTTTAAACCAATAATTATTATATAACTTCTTCAAATCTTCAGATTCTTTCATTTTGAGACGCAATGACAACAAAGAAGCTCCTCAAAAAGCTCCTCAAGACTCAGCCGCAGCATGAAGCAGTGAGAGTAAAGAGAGCTCCAGCACTCACCACGAGGTTCCCGATGACCATCACCAGCATGAAGACCAGGATGCAGAGCGGCTGGCCGGCCACCTCCATACAGTCCCACATGGTCTCGATCCACTCTCCGCACAAGACCCGGAACACGATGAGGAACGAGTGGAAGAAGTCCTTCATGTGCCAGCGCGGCAGCGTACAGTCCTTGGAGATCTTGCAGACGCACGACTCGTAGTTCTTCCCGAACAGCTGCATGCCGACCACAGCGAAGATGAAGACGATGATGGCCAGAACCAGCGTCAGGTTCCCCAGAGCGCCCACCGAGTTCCCGATGATCTTAATGAGTGTGTTCAGCGTCGGCCACGACTTCGCCAGCTTGAAGACTCGCAGCTGAAGGAGGAGAAGAGCTGTTTTCAATGATAAAAGCAATGCATCTTGAAAAATCTGTTGCAGAAAAGGCCTGATATTACATAATTGCATTAAGCTGATATATATATATATATATATATATATATATAAATAAATAAAAGCTTTTAAAGAAGCATTGTATATAAATAAATAAATAAAAGCTTTTAAAGAAGCATTGTATATGAATAAATAAATAAATAAAAGCTTTTAAAGAAGCATTGTATATGAATAAATAAATAAATAAATACATTTTAAAGAAGCATTCAAAATGCATACAAATAAATAAATAATAAGCAAACTTTTAAATAAACATTGTATATAAATACATAAATAATCCTTTAAAGTAGTCAAAATGTATAAATAAATAAATAAATAGAGAAATAAATAATTTTAAAGAAGTATTTAAAATATAAATAAATAATCAGCAAACGTTTACATTAGCATAGTATATAAATACATGTATAAACATATAAATAAGCTTTTAAAGAAGTATTTAAAATGTATAAATAAAACATCCTTTATAGAAGTAGCTAAAATATATAGAAATAAATAAATAAATAAAAGCTTTTAAAGAAGCATTGTATATAAATAAATAAATAAAAGCTTTTAAAGAAGCATTGTATATGAATAAAATAAATAAATAAAAGCTTTTAAAGAAGCATTGTATATGAATAAATAAATAAATAAAAGCTTTTAAAGAAGCATTGTATATGAATAAATAAATAAATAAAAGCTTTTAAAGAAGCATTGTATATGAATAAATAAATAAATAAAAGCTTTTAAAGAAGCATTGTATATGAATAAATAAATAAATAAAAGCTTTTAAAGAAGCATTGTATATGAATAAATAAATAAATAAATAAATTTTAAAGAAGCATTCAAAATGCATACAAATAAATAAATAAAAGCTTTTAAAGAAGCATTGTATATGAATAAAATAAATAAATAAAGCTTTTAAAGAAGCATTGTATGAATAAATAAATAAATAAATAAAAGCTTTTAAAGAAGCATTGTATATAAATACATAAATAATCCTTTAAAGTAGTCAAAATGTATAAATAAATAAATAAATAGAGAAATAAATCATTTTAAAGAAGTATTTAAAATATAAATAAATAAATAAATAATCAGCAAACTTTTACATAAGCATAGTATATAAATACATGTATAAACATATAAATAAGCTTTTAAAGAAGTATTTAAAATGTATAAATAAAGCATCCTTTATAGAAGTAGCTAAAATATATATAAATAAATAAATAAATAAATAAAAGCTTTTAAATAAGTAGTGTATAAATAATAAATGTAATATATAATATAAGATTTTAAGAAGTACTCAAAATGTAAATAAATAAATTCATAAAAAATGTTAAAGAAGCATTGTATATAAATAAATAAATGTAATAGATCAATATATAAGATTTTAAAGAAGCATGCAAGAAATAAAATGAGTAGTTGTAATTTGGACATTCAATCTAAAATGTTTTAATGTTTCAGAACATTCAAAAGTAACATAACGTTTGAAAATGATACAGAATGTTCCCTTAACACTTCCATAACCAGACAAAAATTTGACGCTTTGTTCAGAAATAACATTTTCATAACTTAATAGCAAAGTTAGATAGAAATATACGTTTGTCAGCTGTGATTAAGGGCTTTTTAAGAACTATAAAGAAAGCACAAATGCAAATGAGCACGAGCTGCATGTTGTTACCAGTCTGAAGGAGCGCAGGACGGACAGACCCTCCACGTTTGACAAACCCAGCTCCATGAGACTCAGACTCACGATCAGACTGTCAAAGATGTTCCAGCCCTGCTGAATGAAGTAATAATACGGGTCCAGAGCGATGCATCTTCAGAACCATCTCAGCGGTGAAGATGCCTGTGAAACACCTGAGAAGAACAGCAGCAGATTCACTTCCATGCATCGGACAGACGCTTTCATCCAAAGGGACTACATTTCAAAAGATTCTTATATTTATGAACATTATGTAAAGAAATATATACATGTTGTGTAAAGAATGTATGAATGTAATGCATATAACATGTGACCTTGGAGCACAAAACCAGTCTTAACTCGCGGCGGTATATTTGTAGCATAGCCAAAAATACATTGTATGGGTCAAAATTATAGATTTTTCTTTTATGCCAAAAATCATTAGGATATTAAGATCATGCTCCATGAAGATATTTAGTACATTTCCTACTGTAAATATATCAAAACTTATTTTTTTATTATTATATATGCATTGCTAAGAACTTAATTTGAACAACTTTAAAAAGGTTGTTTCTCAATATTTAGATTTTTTTGCACCCTCAGATTCCAGATTTACAAATATTGTCCAAACCATACATCAATGGAAATTAATTCAGCTTTCAGATA
>QVTF01023991.1:2500-32500 GCA_003573665.1 Oxygymnocypris stewartii | reverse complement strand
TAAAACTTACATTTTAAAAATAATAATAAAAGCAAACACAAATATAAAAAATGATAAAAGCACATAACAAAACTAAAATTAGATATTACATTTGGTGGTAGCGTCTTGGATCTTTCATTCTGTTTATTGTTATTGTTAACTCAAACTATTACAAATATTTTTGTTAAGTGAAATAAAGTTGAAATAGAATAAAATATAAATATTATAAGAAAAAATGAAATTATGCCTTGATAACTACCTAACATAGTTAGTAAAATAAAGCAAAATATAAATATTAATATATATATTTTTTTGATTTAATACATTTTTATCAAAATTAAATGTGACAAAATCACATACAATTTTACCAAAATAAATGAAAACTAAAAATAACAAAGTAATTCAAAATAACAATAAATACTATAATACTACATAAATACAAAAAAAAAAGATTCTACTCGTTGAGCTTGAGATATTACATTCGTTTTTATAAGATATAAGATATATAACTCTTATACAATATAAGAGAAGTCACTCAATATGAAATCTAAAAAAACAGCAGTGAAATTATTACAAACAAAGTCTTAGATTTTGCTCAGATTTCTCATAAAACCTCCCAAAGTCAAATGATCTTAGCTGCATTCCACATGAACATTATGTCTGTATATTGTATTGTCTGAAAACGAATTCTTCCAAAGAAATGTTCTGAGAAACATACGAGACATTTGAATGAAAGACTGCCGAGCTCTGAGGGAGAATCCAGCGTCTCTCCAGCCGTCAGTGTGAGTCTTTCCATCTAACACAGATTACAAACAACATGTGACTCTGACTCTGAGCCGCTGTGACCGCGGGCCGGAGACTCGTACTAACACACACGCTAACACACACGCTAACACACACACACACACACACACACACACACACACACACACACACAAACACACACACACACACACACAACAACACACCACACACAGACACAGACGAACACACACACACGCACCCACACCACACACACACACACACACACACCACACCACACACACACACACACACCACACCACACCCACACCCACACACACACGCGCGCGTGACTCACCCGAAGAGCTGATTCACGACTGTCTGCACGTCCTCTCTCTCAAAAACTAATGCTGCGTAAGCCAAACATCACAACTCAACTATTCACACCAACAGCATAATCCCACATCTCATGTCTCTCTCTGTGAGCAATAAGGAAAGCTTAAAAACAACAACATTTGTTTCATGAATTATATGCAAAATATAATATATATATTACATACCAAAATTTTTATTTTTTTTAAGGTTTTTCTGGAAAAATATCTTCCATCGTCTTTGAAGGTGAATGTCATGAAAACACAACAAGGTCACATTTCAAAATAAAATAAAATAAATATTTTAAAATAAAATAAAATGTTATATTTGCAAATAAAATTAAAATCTGTAAAATATATGCAAATATAACATATTATGTATCTATATATATATATATATTTTTTTTTTTAGGGGAAAACATCGTCCTGTTTGAATTAGAATTTCAGGAACAAATTCAGGTCACATTTCACTAAACTATAACTAAACTAAACCAAACCAAACCAAACCAAACTAAACCAAAGCAAACCAAAACCAAAGCAAACCAAACCAAACCAAACTAAAATAAACCAAACCAAACCAAACCAAACTAAACTAAACTAAACTAAACTAAACTAAACTAACTAAACTAAACTAAACTAAACTAAATGGATATTTTTTTTTAATAAAATATCAAATTACTAAATAAATAAAACAATAAAAATCATTCCAAAATAATATTTTTTCTTTATATTTTAGGATTAAAAATCTGATCCAGACATGTTCTTGACAGCCTCGGATACATTCACACTTAGCAAGGCAGGACAAACATTTCCAAAGAAGTCACAATAAAGAAAGGCTGCAAACTGTATGCAAAATCGAATATATTATACACTGCATATTACATATCAAAGTATGTAATTCTTCAGACTTTAGGACAGGTTAAACTCTCGGTGAGTCTGAGTCTTCATCGCATCATCTAACACAGACGGCTGTCTGTGACTAACACACGAATCGATAATGCCGTCAGTCATGCACAAACACACTCATGTGAAGAGACCGTATTGATCGGATCGTCCTCGTATGACTCCCGTCAAACAGCATTCAAAACCCTGCTGCTAGCACTATTTCTGCAGAACACAGGTTTAATTCATTGCACACGCACTAGATTTATTAATATGTGCCAAATGCATCCAGATCACACTGCACTGACTGCTGTTTCCCACAATGCACTGTGCTAAACCGGACTTTCCAACCGGTTATTATAACAAATCGATATCAACATCTGCTTCTTGACTGATTATTCAAGTGGACATAAGTATAATATAATATTTATTAAAAGATTCAATATTCATTTTACTATATTTGTAATATTCAACACATTCTTTAAATGCTACAGTAAATATATCTCCGTATATCAATATTAGTATATATAGCAAAACCTAATAATAAATGCTCACCAGGTTCCCCACAGACAGCATGCGGTTGAACTCGTTCTGTCATGGGATAGTGCTCCAGAGCCAATGAAGAGCGTGTTGAGAACGATGCAGATAGTGATGGCCAGATCCGGAACGGATCGTTCACCATGAACTTCACCAACTCCTTCACCTTCAGCCATCTGGGGCAACACGTCCAACACCAGATACTTGTGTGCAAACACGTACCAGCACGGGTGACACTTCTCTGCTGCCTCCTCCAGCTCTGTCAGCACAAACACAAATTACCCATGCATTCTTACAAACAACGCTTCATCTTCTTCACAAGACCCACACTTGGTGCTTGAATGAATGATATGAATGAATGATGCATTTATATAGCGCTTTAATGTGTATTGTTGTGCCACCCAAAGCGCTTTACAATCATGTGTGTGTGTGGTGTGTGTGGTGTCGGGGGGGGGGGGTCTCTCCTCAACCACCACCAGTGTGCAGCATCCACATGGATGATGTGACGGCTGCCACAGGACAAACTGTTGCCAGTGCGCTCACCACACACCAGCTACAGGTGGAGAGGAGAGAGAGAGTCATAGAGACAATCAAGTGTATGCGCTCCACCACACACCAGCTACAGGTGGAGAGGAGAGAGAGTCATAGAGGACAATCAAGTGTATGCCCTCACCACACACCAGCTAAGGTGGAGAGGAGAGAGAGTCATAGAGACAATCAAGTGTACGCTCTCACCACACACCAGCTTACAGGTGGAGGAGGACGAGAGAGAGTCATAGAGACAATCAAGTGTATGCGCTCACCACAACCAGCTACAGGTGGGAGAGGGAGAGAGAGAGTCATAGAGACAATCAAGTGTATGCTCTCACCACACACCAGCTACAGGTGGAGAGAGAGAGAGAGACATAGAGACAATCAAGTGTACGCTCTCACCACACACCAGCTACAGGTGGAGAGGAGAGAGAGACATAGAGACAATCAAGTGTACGCGCTCACCACACACCAGCTACAGGTGGAGAGGAGAGAGAGTCATAGAGCCAATCAAGTGTATGCGCTCACCACACACCAGCTACAGGTGGAGAGGAGAGAGAGTCATAGAGACAATCAAGTGTATGGCTCTCACCCACACACCAGCTACAGGTGGAGAGGAGAGAGAGAGTCATAGAGACAATCAAGTGTATGCTCTCACCACACACCAGCTACAGGTGGAGAGGAGAGAGAGTCATAGAGACAATCAAGTGTATGCGCTCACCACACACCAGCTACAGGTGGAGAGGAGAGAGAGTCATAGAGACAATCAAGTTTATGCGCTCACCACACACCAGCTACAGGTGGAGAGGAGAGAGAGTCATAGAACCAATCAAGTGTATGCGCTCACCACACCACCAGCTACAGGTGGAGAGGAGAGAGAGACATAGAGACAATCAAGTGTATGCTCTCACCACACACCAGCTACAGGTGGAGAGGAGAGAGAGTCATAGAGACAATCAAGTGGATGGGGATTATTAGGAGGCCATGATTGACAAGGGCCAGTGGTGGGAATTTGGCCAGGACACCGGGGTTACACCCCTACTCTTTACGAGAAGTGCCATGGGATTTTTAATGACCACAGAGAGTCAGGACCTCGGTTCAACGTCTCATCTGAAAGACGGTGCTTGTTGACAGTATAGTGTCCCCGTCACTACACTGGGGCGTTAGGACCCACACAGACCACAGGGGTGAGCACCCCCTGTTGGCCTCACTAACACCTCTTCCAGCAGCAACCCAGTTTTCACCGGAGTCTCCCATCCAGGTACTGACCAGCTCAACCATCCTAAGCTTCAGTGGGTGACCGGTCTTGGGCTACAGGGTGATATGGCTGCTTAAACTGAACATATGTGACCCTGGACCACAAAACCAGTCATAAGGTCGTTTATTTACATTGAGATGTATGCATCTGAAAGCTGAATAAATAAGTTATCCATGGGTGTATGGTTTGTTAGGATAGGACAATAGTTGATAGGATAGATACAACTATTTGAAAGAGTGCAAAAAAATCTAAATATTAAGAAAATCATCTTTAAAGTTGTTCAAATTAAGTTCTTACCAATGCATATTACTGATCAAGAATAACGTTTTTATATATTTGTGGTAGGAAATGTACAAAATATCTTCACAGAACATGATATTTACTTAATATCCTAATTATTTTTAGCATAAAAGAAAATGTATAATTTTGACCCATACAATGTATTGTTGGTTATTGCTACAAATATACCTGTGCTGCTTAAGACTGGTTTTGTGCTCCAGGGTCACGTATATGTTTCTTTAAGTTTCTTCAACCATTCCGTAAACTCCGCCCTCTCAATACATGCCAGCCAATCCAATGCCAGCAAGCCTGAGCATGCACAATGATTGACAGGCGTCTGTTTCTGTTTGGTTCTGTGTAGTTTGTTCCTGTTCGAAGACTGTAACGTAGTCGGAGACACAGGTTTATTTCTCAGGACTCATTTCACTGATCATTTTATGCATAATATTAAAGCATAAATTTACTGTAATGTAAAGATGGGCTGTTTACCTGTCTGCATGAATACATTAAATCAAAACATTTACGTAAGCCATAATACAGTGATTTTATCATCTATTTAGCAGTCTGACTGTACATAAACATATACTAAACAAATGCAAATTCAATGCATTTATATTCAACAATAATTACAGATAAAAGCATAATTTACAGCTCAGCATTGAAATTCTTGGCTTATAGCAAACACCACATGAGTAGGTCATAATGAAAGGTTAGCATGTTATTTTTCTACCCAACCGTGGTTGAATCACACTTGACAAGCGAGGATGCGTGTTTAGGAGGAACCTGTAAAGCGTTCTAATGAGAAATGAGACAGAGACGGACATCTTGTGGCTCTAGATTTGGCTCTGCGGCAGTAATGTGCTACTAACTCCTGCGATGAGCCGCTGAGATGGTGTGATGATCACAGCGGGTGCAGTCGACCTGTCAGCCTTTATTTCATCCTCCAACAGAGAAACTGACCAACAAACAGACCTTCAGTTAACACCGCGTTCACCGTAACACAGCGGGAACTAAACTGCAGATGACGCTTAACGTTGTTTTGTGAGCATCAACTATGAGTCTTTTTTTTTGGTCATGAAACTATAAAATAAAAAGTAATTATTTAAGTTTTTTATATACATTTTTTTATTGAAATTTAAATGTAATTTTTTTTATATGCTGTCAAATGATTAATCACGATTATTCGCATTCAAAATAAAAGTTTTTTGTTTACATAATATATGTGCATGTACTGTGTATATTTATTTATGTGTATTTATAAGACACACATGCATATATATATTTAATAAAAATATCAAATATCAAATATATTTATATATAATATAAAAATATAAGAATATGAATAAATAAATGTAAATATTTTCATTATTCCAAACATTTTTTCATTATGCTAGGGTGTTTGCATTGTTTATATGGGGTTGCTAGAGTGTCTGGGTTGTTTCTTGGTGGTTTCTAGGGTGTCCAAGTTGTTTCTAGGGGTTGCTAGGGTGTCTGTGTTGTTTCTAGGGGTTGCTAGGGTGTCTGTGTTGTTTCTAGGGGTTTCTAGGGTGTCTGTGTTGTTTCTAGGGGTTGCTAGGGTGTCTGGGTTGTTTCTTAGGGGGTTGCTAGGGTGTCTGTGTTGTTTCTAGGGGTTGCTAAGGTGTCTGAGTTGTTTCTAGGGGTTGCTATGTTGTCTGTGTTTTTTTAGGCAGTTGCTAGGATGTCTGGAATGTTTCTAGGGGTTGCTAGGATGTCTGGGTTGCTTAATGGGGGTTTCTAGGGGTTACTATGTTGTCTGTGGTTTTTTTAGGCGGTTGCTAGGATGTCTGGAATGTTTCTAGGGGTTGCTAGGATGTCTGGGTTGTTTCATGGGGGTTTCTAGGGGTTACTATGTTGTCTGTGGTTTTTTTAGGCGGTTGCTAGGATGTCTGGAATGTTTCTAGGGGTTGCTAGGATGTCTGGGTTGTTTCATGGGGGTTTCTAGGGGTTACTATGTTGTCTGTGGTTTTTTTAGGCGGTTGCTAGGATATCTGGAATGTTTCTAGGGGGTTGCTAGGATGTGTGGGTTGTTTCTAGGGTGTCTTGGTAGTTGTGAGGACATAGCTAGTGTTGATTTGCAGTTGCTAAGGCATTCTGTGTTGCTTCAAGACTTGATTTGTGGTTGCTAGGGTGTTCTGTGTGGTTGCTCGTGTATCTAGGCAGTTTCTAGGTGGTTGCTAGGGTGTTGCTAGGTTAGTTGTTGAGGCAAATACAGAAACATCATACCATTCACTTGTACAGTAGATGTGATTTGTGTTTGGTCTCGAGCTGCTCATTATTTAGGTTAAAACTGTGGTACAAGCTATAAAATCATTAATTTACTAATGTAATAAATGTATGTACTGTACTTCGGAATGATTGAAACTGTGCACAGTATAAAATTCAGGCCCTGAATAGTAAAACTATGATTATGAATGACTATGATTTTCTGTAAAGGATATGTCTGAGTATTTTTGCAATACGGTAGTTCCAGTGTCAGCATATTTATATAAAAATAAATCATAAAGCGTTAGCTGGCAATCTATCACACACGTATGTAAGCATCATCTGACATATCGTGCTCATTACAGTAAATCTGGCCTGCTGCTGTCCTGCCGTGTCAGCTGTCACATGCGTGATAATGAGGATTGGCATTTTCTTATGCTAGCAGATCTAAACTCAGACCCTGTGAGCTCAGGCCTTCTTCTGTTAGCAACTTTTGTGCTGACTAATCAAGAGTCCAGAAAAGACCCAGAAATATGGGCCATTTTTGTTCACAGGTCACATTTTATTTCCTCCAACGAGGAGGCACACTAACCTTCAGTCTTCAGTTGATTTTGATGAAGTATCCTGAATCCTGATGGTAAGGGCACGCTCATAAGAATTTCACTCACCAAGGCACTTGTGCTGTGGTGATGTGACAATAAAAGTGATTTGATTTGATTTGATGTTTTTATTTATAAAAGATGGCAATAATCTCATGTTTCTCCATGTTACTTCACTTTAAGGGTGAATCACAATTCTCTGTCTTACCCCTTCCCCTTAGTTTTGCGTGTTCACGTGAGAGTAAGGGCTGTCCCGATTCTGGTTTTGATCGAGGGGTAGGGGTAAGGGGACGGGGTAGATACCCCTTAAAACCAAGCATTTTCCGAGCTTACTTGAAACCAAGGGGTACCAAGAACACACTGCGGCCAGATCATCAAGAGTCCCATAAATGTAAGTATTTTCGGCTTAAATAATTGATTTTAAAATTACGACAGTCTTGTTTTGTGCTCTACACAGTCCTGTAACTTACATATATATTTGCAACCATGCTCTTAATTGAAACGTTTTTAAAAATCGCTATTTTTCCACGCTAAAGGCCCGTACACACCGGGACGAATATCGGCGCACGTTATTTGCCAGCGTTTTTTGTGTTCACACCCAAGCGATTTTTGCTGACGATGAGCCGAGTGAACATGCAAATTCATTCCCTGACATTAGATGGCGCTTAATGTAAAGCAGAAATACCCCGGTACACAAGGTGGCGCTGCGCAACTCTACGCTTCTGACACTTGCTTGTCACTCAGAAGAAGAGAGCAAGTATTTACGCGCTTGTCAAAATCATACAAAGAAAACATGGATATTTCAAG
The DNA here is from genome assembly GCA_003573665.1 of Oxygymnocypris stewartii. Lineage (NCBI taxonomy): Eukaryota > Metazoa > Chordata > Actinopteri > Cypriniformes > Cyprinidae > Oxygymnocypris > Oxygymnocypris stewartii. The sequence continues at coordinate 24,293 of QVTF01023991.1, read as the reverse complement.
CACCAGAAGCTCCAGCTCCAGTGATGAAGATATTATTGTTCTGTTAAATGAGGAAAGACGCCGGCAGTGTAGACGCTACTTGGCGTATATCTTCTTCGTCGTTACGTATGTGTGCTCGGCAAGACTGTTTTGTGTTTGAGCGCCCCAAGTTGTGTTTTACTGTAACTTCAGCAGCTCCAGACACGTGAGCAAAAGCGGCAATCTCATTGGTCGGATAGTTTTTGACGGCGCATCAAACCAAAAAAATGACGCTTTTACGTGTGCCGTTTTTCATGTCGGTGTGTACACTCACATTGGCGTCCTTTGTTTAGTCACGAGGCGTTAAACGTCGGCAAATATCGCGCGCGAAATTCGTGCCGGTGTGTACGGGCCTTAACGTTACATTGCTGATTTGCACAACAGTCCCGCGTTTCTCTGACTAGAGAAAACATCACTAAAACCCACGCAATCGACACACACACACTTTTAGACGGAGAGTTAGTGATCAACACTTGTCTCCTCTGGTGACGTAGCAGCAGCTAGCGACGATGTATGATGACGTAACAGTAACCAAGTGGTGTCTCGTTTCATAGGGGTATGTTTTCAGCCCTAGCGCTTACCACTCGGTTTCGAGGGACAAGGGCTAGGGGTGAGACGAAGGGGAAGAGGTAAGACAGAGAAATGGGATTCACCCTAAGTACTATACCGACAACTACTGTATATTAGCATGGATAATTACATTAGCGTCCATGCCTGTGGGCAATATATTTTTGGTTATTATAAGTCCTTTTTGCTTTAAATGCTCATACTTTTTCGGGTAGCTTCTGATTGGCTGTCAATGTTTTTGTTGTTCATTAGTTGGAAAAAAATAGTTCTGAAAGTGATTCCAACAATATCACTTCTCTGTGTCATTATTATGAGGACTTAACTATAAAGATAATTAGCATCCACATTGGCAGATGATAATATTCAGCTTATTATAAGTGCAAATTGCTGTTTTGTGTTCTGCCACTTTAAATACCCAATTTAATTAAACTCTAATTAGCTGGGATAAAATCGTTCTTAAAGGGATTACAACAATATCATTCTTCTGCGTTGTTATCGTTATAGTTGTGTGGACTTTACTATTCTTTTAGCATTAGAGAGATTATTAAAACATCATAGTCGTTGTCCTTGGTGTGAACAGGCCTTTAACGATAACTATAAAGATAATTAGCACCAATATCGGTGTACGATAACATTCGGTTTAGTGTAAGTGTGCACTGCTGCTTTAAATACGTAATTTCGTTAAACCACTGGAAAAAACGATAACTATAAAGATAATTAACATCCACATCAGTGTACGATATGCTCTGTTTATTATATGCGTGCACTTCAGTTTCATCATCTGACAATTTTAATTCTCATGCTCGTTAAAGTCCCAATTCGTCAGCTGTAAAAATAACGCTTTGAAAGTGAATCCAACGATATCGTTTCTCTGCGTTATCCACATTGCCAGATGATAATATTCTGTTTATTATAAGTGAAAAATGCTGTTTTGCCACTTTAAATACCCAAGTTCGTTAAACTCGTTCCTCTGCGTTGTTATCGTTACAGTTGTGTAGACATTTAGTTCCCTCTACTCGTCGTCCACACATTTCCCGGCGAGAACATCGCAAACAATGACAATTAATTCATCACTTGACTTCTAAAGGCAGTCTATTCTCGTTAGTTTCCTATAACACTTTGTTCCGAAGGGCATAATAGCTGCTACGCTATTATTTATTGGCTAAAGTAAGAGTCTGGCTTCTTGTGCCATGCAGGCGAAGTCACAGTCTGCCTGTTTCATGATGAAGCAGCAGTGGGGAGGGTTACACCTTTCCTCTGAATAACAACAGCGAGCGGAGTCTCGGGGGACGATATTAACCGCGAGCAGATGGAGACACTTCTCCTGTCCTCGCACGCACCATGCTGAAAAAGATTTATGTGCATATGGAGTTGTTTCAGGGTTAATATCTCATCCTTGGCCCGTGTGTGATTCTGGTTGGTTTGTAGGTTTATGTTGTGTTGTGTTTCTGTCAGGCGCCGTGTCTTACCTTCCATGGCGTCAGTGATGTAGCTGGTGGCACTCAGGGCCCGGTTTCGGCCCTCCGGGGGCAGCTGGGGCAACAGCATACTGCTCAGCTCATTGGTGGAGGTGTGTCCCTGAAAAAACAACAACAGCAGTCACTTAAATGATTTCTAATTAAATAAACAAGAGCAGATTTATAGCATTCGCCATTCTCTCTTTTACTTCGACTGTTTTTCACATAATACCAAAGAAAAAAAGATCAAGGTTTATGGTTGCTAGGTTGACCAGGTGGTTGCTAAGGTGTTGCTATGTAGTTGCTAAGTGTTCTTAAAGCACATTCACTAATAATTACGTAAATTATAGGTATTTATACACTTAATACACACATGAATTTGTTCTAAACCTCGTCCTAATATTAGTAGATTTGCAGTATTCTAAATAAATGGCCGCGTATACGAGGTTAGTCATTTGCATAAAACACGCCCAGATCATCTCCATATAAGGGCTTTCCGCACACGCGCTGTCTACAGATGCACTCTCGCCGGATCTTTGAGCAATGCGCAGTCCTCACAATCAGTTAATTTACAATAAAACACCTTTTATACAGACACTTTCATTAGCTGGCGGTACATGCGACGTCATTCAGAGAATCCTCGCCGCGCGAGCTGTAGCTTGTCTAACGCAGCTTGTCTTACTCTTTCACTGCAGGCTATATGATGAAATCATTTTAAGATTAAATATATATGTTTTATCGTCATTATATATAATGTACAACTATTATCCTAAGACTGTGCAGTTGTTACATGTTCTGAATGATTTTAACCACATTGTTATGCAGTTGCTAGGGTGTTTAGATGGTTTCTAAGGTGTTGCTAGGGTGTTTAGATGGTTTCTAAGGTGTTGCTAGGGTGTTTAGATGGTTTCTAAGGTGTTGCTAGGGGGTTTAGATGGTTTCTAAGGTGTTGCTAGTGTGTTTAGATGGTTTCTAAGGTGTTGCTAGGGTGTTTAGATGGTTTCTAAGGTGTTGCAGTGTGGTTGCTAGGATACTTGGGTGATTGCTAGGGTGTTGTTGTGTGGTTGCTACAGCATTACTGGTGATTACAGGGACATTTATATTGTCACTGTGCAGTTGCTACCTGCTCTGAATGATTTTTCAAGCACACTACTATTCATTATGGTGTTTTTATGGTTGTTAGGGTGTTGCTATGTAGGCTGATGGGGTATTTGGGTGGTTGCTAGCATGCTGCTATGTCGTTTCTACGGGGCTGTGTGAGTGATTGCAAGGGCATGTGTAGTGTTGCTGTGCAGAATCATTTTAAGCACATTGCTATGTGTAAGGGTGCCTGGATGGTTGCTATGTGGTTGCCAGGGTATTTGGGTGATTGTTAGGGTGTTGCTATGTGGTTGCTAAAGCATTGTTGGTGATTACAGGGGCATTTCTAGTGTCACTGTGCGGTTGCTACCTGTTCTGAATGATTCTTTAAGCACAATACTATTCGCTATGGTATTTGGATGGTTGCTAGGGTGTTGCTATGTGACTGCCACAGTGTTCACTGTGATTGTAATGGTGTTGCTGTGCAGTTCATACATGTTCTGAATGAGTTAAAAGCACATTTATGTGATTGCTAGGGTCACTGAGTGGTTGCTAAGGTATTGCTCTGCAGTAGTTTAAAGTGTAGTTCACATTTGCAAGAGTATTGTGAAGTGTTCTGAACAATGTTGAACACATTGTTATGTGGTTGCTAGGGTGACTGGATGGTTGTTAGGTGGTTGCCAGGGCATTACTGTGTAGTTGTTAAGGAGTTCTGGATAGCTCCACCCTCAATTCTCTCTGATTTTCTTATCTCTAGATAAGGCTCAGCAAACAATATTTTATATAGTATTATTGACTCTCACACACACACACACACACACACACACACACACACATATACACACACACACACACACACACACACACACACACACACACACACACACACACAGACAAAGACACAGACACAGAGACACAGACACAGACAGACACACACACACACACACACACACACACACACACAGACACAGACACAGACACAGACACAGACACACACACACAGACACAGAGAGACACACACACACACAGAGACACACACACACACACACACACACACACAGACACAGACACACAGAGACACACACACAGACAGACACACACACACACACACACACACACACAGAGACACACACACACACACACACACACACACAGACACAGACACACAGAGACACAGACACAGACAGACACACACACACACACACACACACAGAGACACACACACACACAGACATACACACATACACACACACACACAACATTCCTAATAGCATTTAAAAATCAATTCTGTTTAGTGCAAAACAAAAGCCCAATAAAAGCAGCGATTAACCCTCAGCAGCAGATGTCTTCAGTGATAATGGCTGTTTTGGGAAATGCCTTAATTTTTGTTAAACGCTTTTATCCGTTTGCTGTTTTAATGTTTTTAATCTGAGGTCTTCGAGTCAATGATATGATGTCTGTCTGTAACAATGTCCCTCTGATTATATAATGTGTGTTTTTTTTGATCGCAGGTAATCAAAGGAAGGACGCAGGAGCACTTCATCGCAGCCCACCAGAACGCCCACTCCTGCTGTTCAGACGAGCGGGGAACACCGTCGTGTGTGTGTGTGTGTGTGTGTGTGTGCGCTGCTGCTGCGACTCTTATTCAACATCTGTTGCTACGCTACCATGCCTACATCACCAAGACAACACTGTGTCTCCATCACACAGTCCAGACAGTTTTCAGACACCTTTCCTTTCTGAGTAATTCAGATATTTCTGGCAGGATGTCTTACTTCCCGTTTCAAGAGCTCATAATGAAAGAAAAAACACTTTAAATACATCAAAAATCAGACTGCATTTAGATTAAACGGAGAGCAATCTGAAATGTTCCTGCTTCTTAGATGAGAAAAAGACCTCAGTAATCTCACACTTATTAGTCTCTTATTAGACTCAGACTCGCCTACAATCAAGATATCTCAGTATGAACTAACATTTCTCAATATCAGAGCTATTGTATAGCTCTGTGTTCTTGCAGTACATCATTGAGTGTCTAATTTGTGTCTGTTTACATTTTTACAAAACGATTTTGCGAAAAAAGATGGAAAAAAATCCTTCCAAATGTCCAAAAGAATTCCAACATTCCAAAAAAATCCTTCCAAAATTCAAAAAAATCCTTCCAATTTTTTTTTCAAATAATCTAATTACTTTTACATTTTAATCTGTATGATATTTCATATAAATTATTATTAATAATAATAATAATTATGGCATTCATGATCTTTACTGTACAGTATGCATCTATGGAAGTCACTTATGCAACAGATGCGTGCAGTAATTGCTAATTAAGCATGCAGTGCATTTCTGTTTAATGCGTGGCAGTATATGGCATCTGAAGAGGTTCATATGGCGCTTCGGTCAGTGCCGTCGAGTGCACTGATAACACGGCATTCTGGGAAGTGTACTTGTGTTTCCAGGGAAAAGCAACAGCAACGTCTCTTTCAATCACAGACCCCTCACTGCACGCTCTGAGTCATGTTTTGATAAATATGTCTGCACTGTATGTGTAGAGATAAAATAGAGATATATAAAAATATACTCCACATACCTGATCAACGTGTCTGGCATGCATTTTACTCCTATATGTGTGTGTGTGTGTGTGTGAGAGAGAGAGAGAGAGAGAGAGAGAGAGAGAGAGAGAGAGAGTGTGTGTGTGTGTGTGAGAGAGAGAGAGAGAGAGAGAGAGAGTGTGTGTTGTGTGTGTGAGAGAGAGAGAGAGAGAGAGAGAGAGTGTGTATGTGTGTGTGTGTGTGGTGTGTGTGTGTGTGTGTGTGTGTGTGTTGTGTGTGTGTGAGAGAGAGAGAGAGAGAGAGAGTGTGTGTGTGGTGATGTGTGTGTGTGTGTGTGTGTGTGTGTGTGTGTGTGTGTGTGTGTGTGTGTGTGTGTAAAATATGTATTATATTTTGTTAGATTTTTATATCTATCTTTTTTTTATATTTAACATAATAATAATAATAATTGTTATTGTTGTTTGTTGTTGTTAAGGTATATGTAGTAAAATATGATTCTGGGGTGAAATATGTCCTCGACGTGGTCTTACAGGTTTTCTTTCAGATGCAATCCATGCAATAACTTCTGTACTGTAAAAAGCATTAGAATATGCTGCTTTCAGCTTAATATATGATAATGCAAAATGTCTAGACAATAACAAATCCATATGTTTGCTGGTGCCGAGACTTACTGCATTAACATAACCTTGAGTTATTCTGTTTGACATGCAGACAAATGAAAGGAAAGAGCCGAGAGGTGGAGGTTCTTATGTAACACTAATCATCACAGAGCATGTTTGCAGTCAACCAGTAAAAGAAAAGAACTCGTCCAAATCATCTCAGAGAGGGCAAGAGCGTAGTGTACATGATCAGTGTGACGTATACTAACAGCAAGAGCATAGTGTACATGATCAGTGTGAGACCGGAGCTCGGAGGTTTAACCTTCAGCTACTGTAGGATTCGTCACATTACACTTAACCTTGAGTTTAAACTAACAATCTTCACAGGTCATATTTGACCACATTCTCAATACTGTAAGAATGTTTTACATGATAGAAAAATTATTAAATGAATCCAACAATACATAAATATGCATGCTTCTAACAAAAGGCTTCTGCTTCCTTATGTTTTGCATTTTCTTAAGATTTTGGAGTGAAATATGCAGAAATATGTTTTTATTATTATTTTAAAAATGTTGTATTTAATCATCTGATAACCATTTTTAAATCATTATATTTTACACTAACATTTAAAACATTAAATTGATCAAAAGTGACAGTAAATACATTTATATAATGTTACAAAATATTTCAAATATTTTAATAATATTATTTAAATATTTAAATGCTAATTTTCCACAAAATATTAACTGTTTTCAGAAATGTTTCTTGAACAGAAAATAATAATAATAATAATTATTTCTGATTTAATAATATTATTATTAAGCAATACAAATTTATAATTATTATTATGTATTATTGTTTTATTATTATTAAAGTTAATCCTGCATAATAATATTCATTGTTTTTATTATTATTATTAAAGCTGTTATTATTATTAATTAACAATAATTCATAATTATTATTCAGTATTAGTGTTGCTGCTATAATATTGTATATATTATTGTTATTTTGTAGTTTTTACTATTACTATTATGATTATGATTATCATTATGCATTAATTTATTATTATTATTGCAATAGCATGGTATCAGATCAAGTTTACCAAAATGTTCATTGCTAATTATCAATGAATGAATGATTATTGGCACACCTGATTGACAAATTAAGCCAAATAAATGATAAAGTATCAGTCAAGCTTGTTGGAAGTATCGACATGTCTTCATGAGACACTTCAAGTATCTGGACATGTCTTCATGACACACTTCAAGTATCTGGACATGTCTTCATGACACACTTCAAGTATCTGGACATGTCTTCATGACACACTTCAAGTATCTGGACATGTCTTCATGACACACTTCAAGTATCTGGACATGTCTTCATGACACACTTCAAGTATCTGGACATGTTTTCATGACACACTTCAAGTATCTGGACATGTCTTCATGAGACACTTCAAGTATCTGGACATGTCTTCATGAGACACTTCAAGTATCTGGACATGTCTTCATGAGACACTTCAAGTATCTGGACATGTCTTCATGAGACACTTCAAGTATCTGGACATGTCTTCATGAGACACTTCAAGTATCTGGACATGTCTTCATGACACACTTCAAGTATCTGGACATGTCTTCATGACACACTTCAAGTATCTGGACATGTCTTCATGAGACACTTCAAGTATCTGGACATGTTTTCATGAGACACTTCAAGTATCTGGACATGTCTTCATGAGACACTTCAAGTATCTGGACATGTCTTCATGAGACACTTCAAGTATCTGGACATGTCTTCATGAGACACTTCAAGTATCTGGACATGTCTTCATGACACACTTCAAGTATCTGGAAATGTCTTCATGAGACACTTCAAGTATCTGGACATGTCTTCATGACACACTTCAAGTATCTGGACATGTCTTCATGAGACACTTCAAGTATCTGGAAATGTCTTCATGACACACTTGAAGTATCTGGACATGTCTTCATGAGACACTTCAAGTATCTGGACATGTCTTCATGAGACACTTCAAGTATCTGGACATGTCTTCATGAGACACTTCAAGTATCTGGACATGTTTTCATGAGACACTTCAAGTATCTGGACATGTCTTCATGAGACACTTCAAGTATCTGGACATGTCTTCATGACACACTTCAAGTATCTGGACATGTCTTCATGACACACTTCATGTTCCTCCACAGGAGACGGTTTTTCATCTACAGATCCGAGCGACACACAGGAGCTTTATCACAAATCAATCATGCTGTCTCCAGTCTCCAGGACTCTGCTGGTCTGACCAGAAGCACAGGGTGACTTACGCTTTCCTCCTTGACCTTCTCCATGGTGCAGGTGGGCAGCGGAGACAGCGGCCCCGGGCTGGAGAGGCCGTTCTGCTCCATGGCCACGAAGAGTTTTCCGTTGATGTTGAGGCTGGGGAAGAAGAACTGTGAGCTGTGACTGCAGGTGCTCTGAGCGCTGGTCCGTCTCCTGCTCCAGGGCAGAGCCAGCGAGCCGCCGCGGCTGTCCGAATCGCCGTGATTGCTGAACTCATCGTCGGCGAAATCCACCTCCGAGTCTTTGTGCGGCGGCCGGAAGTTGAAGATGCTGACCTGACTCTCCCGTCGGGCTCGTAAGGAGAGCGTGCGGACCAGCAGAGAGCGTGTTTGCTAGAAACAAGAGGATCAAATCACTTAAATGCTCAGTTCACCTAAAAATTTTAATTAGCCTGTGTTTAACTCACCCTCAAAGCATCCTAGATGTATATGATTTCTTCTTTCAGACGAATGCAATCAGAGTTATATTAATAATGATCCTGAATAAAGGATAAAGGCCTCCTGTAGAGCATCCATGTGTTTTTGCAACAAAAATATCCATATTTAAAATATTATAAACATTTTCCCTCACTTCTGCTAGCTGTCGTAGGTGGAAGCCGTTCGGCGGATGACGTAGAGAGAAGTAAACAAATCAAAACGAGGATTTGTAGAGACGATTGTCGGAGGATTTCGATATAAGCCAAGAAGAGACTGGTTTTCCTTTGCTCCTGTGAACAAACTCTAGTTAGCGTAAGTGAGGGAAAAGTGTTTATAATGTTTTAAATATGGATATTGTTGTTTCAAAAACACATGGAGGCCTTTATTCATGCCCGGAGCCGTGCGAGGCACTTTTTACTCTGGATGAATGCACTTAATTTGACGTCTCTTGGACTGTTGAACAGAAACACCGCTTGGAAGAGCCAGGAGAACTTTTAATGTAACTCTGATTGGATTCGTCTGAAAGAAGAAAGCTGTATACACCTAGGATGCTTTGAGGGTGAGCAAAACATGGGCTAATTTTCATTTTTGGGTGAACTAACACTTTAAAGGACTCACTTCGAGTTCACTTCCAGAACAAAAAATTCATGATAATTTACTCCAAGATGCTCCTATCTTTCTTCAGTAGCAAAGAAATTACGTTTTATTCCAGGATTTTTCTCCATATAGTGGACTTCAATGATGGCCAATGATTTCAGTGCAGATTCAACGATCCCAGCCGAGGAATAAGTGTCTCATCTAGCGAAACGATCGATCGTTTTCTTAATAAATGAACATGTATCTACTTTTTAACCACAGCTCAGCTTGCTCTAGCTCTGCGATGCACGTCTTCACACATTACCCAATCATGTTGGAAAGATCACGCGCGGTTAGCTCTTCGTCTCTGTACGTCGTTTAAAAACGTTTCTCCTTTAAACTTTAAAATCGTCCGACATCATTGTTTTCTCTTTTTATGTAAAAGGCGTTTGACTTTTTTTGCATGTTAACTTTGTAAACACTGGGTGAGTGCTTCCGCCTACATCACGCTAACCTTTCTAACGCCACCTAATAACGAGAAGCTGAGCATTTGTGGTTAAAACGTGTATAAATATAATTCTTTTCAGAAAATGGCAGAAGTTATCGCTAGATAATTCCTCGGCTGGGATCATGTATACCATGGAGCTGAGGTTCATCACTGGTTTTAAAGTCTTCACTCATCATTGTGAACTATATGAACGTGTTGGATCAATGCGGAGACTTCAACACTGGTATATCTTCATCTATAAGGCTACTTTAGGTCTACTTTCATCTTACCTTCTGACCTACATCAGTGTAAATAATATTGGGACTTAAAATCTTCGTTCCCAGGATCTTTTCCTTCAGTCTGTCCCAAAGGCTAGAACTGAGCTGGGAAAAAAGACGTTTAAGTATGCTTAATAAGCTGGTCTCATTGGTCACTTTAAGAGGATGTTAACGGACTTGGAGGCAGTCACACCTGGCTGTAGATGTGTTATGGATTGTGCTTGACTTTAAAGGATTTGCTATTTCAGCTATTTTATGTTATTATTATTTTGTATGGTTGTACTGCTGTCTATCTTGGCCAGGACACTCTTGAAAAGGAGATTTTTAATCTCAATGAGTCTCTTCCTGGTTAAATGAATAAATAACGTCGAGCTCTTTGAAGCTGCACTGAAACTGGACGTTCAATCGTTGGCCATCATTGAAATCCACTATATGGAGAAAAATCCTGGATTGTTTTCCTCAATAGACGAAATGTCTTAGCGACTGAAGAAAGAAAGACATGAACATCTTGGAGGAGTAAACGATCAGGAACGGTTTATTCTGGAAGTGAACCTGTCCTTTACCTGGAGTCATGTCCACAGAATAAAACAGCATACAGGTGAGTAAATGAGCAGTGTGGATGATAACTCTACCTTCATCCCCTCTATAGTGTCCAGCTTGGCTGATTTGCCGTCCTCCGTTCCTTCAGACAGCGGTCTCGAGCTTTTCCTCCGGTCCAGATTCCCTTTGTCTTGTGAGGAGAACGGCGACACGTCGGCTGTCAAGATGGACTCGGTTTCTTGTGCTTTCTGAGCCGCCTGAGAGACATAAAGTCGTAATTATAGACACAATGTGTTTATACAATTAGAATAGATTTCCTTTCCTGATAACGTTCGGGGTTCAGACACACTCTCTCTGTTTAAATCCCATCTCTTTAGCCAAGCAATCATATAATGCATCCCATAATCTAGTACTGCAGGTATATCTAATCAAACGCACATTATTATGCTTTAGCTTGGTTTTTGGGTTATGGAACAACAGCTACGCTAACTATGTCTCTATTTGTTTCTCTGTTTCTGGATTAACATCCCATAATTACACACGCTTCAGTCTGGATCCAACCCTTAAATGATCCGAGATGACCGAACACCTGAGAAGAGACGATGCTAACTCTCAGATAATACACAGAATTAAACTAATTTTGCCATAAGTGAAAAATATTAAGTTTCTGCAAAATATAAATCTATTGTAGACACGTAATTTCCTGTAAAGCTGCTTTGCAACGATTGTATCGTAAAAAAAGATATACAAATAATACTGAATTGAATTGAACAATGCTGCATGACTTCTACGTTATTGATTAAATCAGGTATATTTGTTATTATTATAACTATTTTTAATTTCACAATTATTTTATTATTTTTAACTCTTTTATTTATACACAATTAAGACAGAAATACATTGTTGTTTGTAAATTACAAATTACTGTAAAATAAAATACAAATATATGAAATGTGATATTATAATAATTGTTTGATTTTACACTACAAGTTACATTTACGTTTAGTCATTTAGCAGACGCTTTCTTACAAATTAGTTATAATACTAATATTTTATTTATTATTATTATTCAGATTTTTTTACACCACATGTTATAATACAAATATGTTTTATTATTATTATTATTAGTATTATAACAAATTAAGACAGAAATACATTGCTGTTTCTAAATTACAAAAGTACTGTAAAATAAAAAAAATCTTTATTAAATGTGATATTATAATAATTGTTTTATTTTACACCACAAGTGATAATCCTAATATTTTATTATTATTATTATTATTAATTTATTTTTTACACCACAAGTTATAATACAAATATGTATTATTATTATGCAAAATTATTAAGACAGAAATATGTTGCTGTTGAAAATTATATTTATACTGGGGGAAAAAAATCTATTTATAAAATCTAATTATATTTTAATAATTTGTTATTGTCCACTACAAGTTATAATACTATTATTCATATCTTAAATTCTTTGCTTTTAAACTTTCAATCCCTAAAAAATGTAAGCTTTTATTTTGGCAGAATATTAGTGCAATCCTGTAAACTCCTGTGTGCAAAAATGTTAGAAATGCATGTTTGTAAATATGAATCTAAAATATGATCCCCCCCCCCCCCCTCATTGCAGAGAAATATAATGTTGCGAGTCAGTAGCCTGTCGAAGCTATTTTACTAATAAAAGTTTCCGTGTTGTTTGTGCGCGATCTCTCTGATATGTGTGTGCGTCTATGAAAGCAGCGAAGCCTCTGCATATAGTTTTGGTTTAGCTACAAACCCGAACCCGACTCGAGCCCGAAGCTATCCATTAAACATTAACCCGAAACCCGAAACACGAAACTATTTCGGTACCCGCGGGCTCGGGTCTGGTAGCAGTTCTACAACTGCATTAGCTGATTGATTTTCCTGTTATACCTGCTGCTCCTTCTTCAGCTGCTCCATGGCGAGCTGAAACTCTTTCTCTTTCTGCAGGGCTTCTGCGATGGTGGCCTGGTTCTGCTCCTCGTATGCCATGGCCACCACGGCCAGGATCAGGTTCACCAGGTAAAATGAGCCCAGGAAGATCACCACCACAAAAAACACCATGTAAGCTTTTCCCACCGAGCGCAGCGTCTGTCAGCACAACAACAGCGTAGGATCACAACAGCTGCAAGAACTCGTGGATTACTCTATCAATGACAATATGTGTTCACAAGCATGTAATGCATCGAACTGACTGATCAATCAAAGGCTATTAATCTAGAGTTAACTCTCAAAAACAGACTTCATTTCTACATACACTACCATCCAAAAGATTAACATCATTTTTGACATTTAGATGCCAAGATATAGAAATAAATTACATTGAAACATATTCACTACCCCTTCAAAGTTTTAGGGTTTTTCTGCTCATCAAGGCTGCATTTATTTGATCAAAAACACAGTAAAATGTGAAAAGTTATTACTATTTAAAACAGCAGTTTTCTATGTGAATATGTATTAAAATGTAATTTATTTCTGTGATGCAGCGCCGAATTTTCAGCATCATTACTCCAGTCTTCGGTGTCACATGATCTTCAGAAATCATAATAATATGAAACATTTCTGATTATTATCAGTGTTGAAAACAGTCGTGCTGCTCAATATATTTGTGAAAATTGTGATGCATTTTTTTTCAGGATTTGCAGATTGTGAAAATTGTGAAACATTTTATCATCTTGTGTAACATTATAAACATCTTTAATGTCACCTCTCATCAATTTAATGCATCCTTGATGAATAGAAGTACTGTATTATTTTATTTTGTTTAAAAAAATAAAATAAATAAAATTACTTACACCAAATGGTAGTGTATGCATATAAATTATGTTTTTTTTATAATGCAATATTAAATATTTGATATTAAATACAATACATTGTATTGCATTTTTATTGTATTTAATGCATCCTTTAATTAAAATACGAGTTTCTTAAGAAAGGTGTGTCATCCAGCTGTAATGCTGGAGTGTGAATGCAGAAAGTGCACTGACGTGATGATAGAGGTTTCTCCCAGTAATCTTGTGTCATGAGTCTGAAGAGCGAGAGAAAAGCCCATCCGAAGGTGTCGAAGCTGGTGTAGCCGTAGTTCGGGTTTCGTCCGGTCTTCAAACATTCGAAACCATCCGGACATTTGCTGCGGAAACAGGAAGAAGCGGTCTGTTATTGTGTTCTGATGTTTATTATGGGATGTTCTGAGGGGCCGGTGGCGCCAGCGCTTCGTCTGCTGAGAGCGTGAGGGTGCGGGTGACGGCCGCTATCGCGCTCACACACCTCGCCGTGTCCCTGAAGGACGTGCTAATGGACGGGCCCCACTTCAGTCGGGTTTGGACCGATACCAACCGCCGCTTCCGTCCGCGTGTGGCACAACGTGCTCGAGATTGGGACTGTTTTACAGCAGCGTGGCTTCCAGTTTATGACAAACTAAGCCAGAAAATAAGCCGTGAGAGTTCAGTGTTTGTATTATATTTTTATATTGACGAGAAAATATTGATATTTAATCAGTATTATTTCATCATGGTCAACAAACATAAAATATCATGATGGTTTTAAAATCAACATTTAATCTGCCCCCTGTTAAAAAAGCTTTGTTATTTATTATTTAGGTTAAGTTTTTATTGACATCATCAATATTTAATCATTTGTTATTTCATCAAGCTCCTAAAATCAACATTTAATCAGTAATTTCTTCTTGTTTTCCAGAATAAAATGTGTTGTTACTGATTATTTATTTTAGGATTTTAAGCTTTTATATTTTTTTTATTTTTATTGACAAGAAAATGTTTTATCATATTTTTTTTTCATAATATGTAATTAGTATCATTTTATCATAGTTTTAAAATCAACATATAATCAGTATTTTATCTTGTTTTCTAATTTTTTTAAATGGTTATTTAGATATTGTTTATATTGTCAGCTAAAAAATATCAAAGAAATAAAGGAATACAATTTTTGTTTTGTGTTATTGATTATTTAGATATGGTTTTTATCAACAGTTTAAAAAAATATTTGTAACCAATATTATTTCATTGTGGCTTTAAATATCAACATGTAATCAAATATATATATTTTTTTATTTTGTTTATTTTGTTTATCAGTTTTGGTTGACAGTAAAAGTTTAAAATCAGTATTTTCTTTATCTAGTTTTCCTTAAAAACACAGACACAGACACAGACACACACACACCACACACCACACACACACACAACACACACACACACACACACACACACATACAGACACACACACACACACACACACACACCACACACACACACACACCAGACACACGACACACACACCACACACACACACACACACACACACACACACACACACACAGACACACAGACACACACACACACACACACACACACAAACACACACACACACACACACAGACACACAGACACACACACACACACACACTACCTAAATATCCTTATAACAACATTAATTTAATTCAAAAGCAAGTTTTGTTATTTTTCTAATGACAAAAGAGAACTTAGTCAGGAACTGTTCTGTGAAAAGCATTTGTACTGTCTAATGCAAACTTTGCTTTGAGGATGTTTGAGAGGGGAACGAGGGCAGAAACACGGCGTGGCTCTCCGTCAGTGATCTGTTGTCATTGAGCTCTTGTCAAAGAAGCCCCTCTCAGCACACAGGCAGCTGGGACCGCATTCCCGGGACACAAAGCATTTCGACATGCTCTATTTTGAGCGCTCGAGAGTCCCTCTGTCCTGTCAGGGTGCCGGGAATAACAGCCCCAGGACCAGGGCCAACGGAGCGGCTCTGGGAATCTCTGTTAGGTGCCGTGTGTGTAAACCAATCTGTGGGTTCTGGTTGAATAACTGTTATACTGTTATGAGCCAAGATGGACTCAAGGTTACTTCGTTCGGGAATCAGATCTCCGGACGCTGCTGCGGGATCAGATAGCGCTCCGATTGACACGCGCAAGATTAAACCTCTCACTATAAACGCAATACTGGAACTAAGTACAAACACACAAAGAGAGCTCGGATGACGAGACCTCGATGCTTTATTGTGTAAAGATGAAGCTGATATATTCAGGGAAAGTAATATAGAACGAGCGCGGAGAGAGTGTGGGTTGGCATCAAACCCATGCCGGGAGAAAAAAGACACAACTGGAGTTTTGGATTTGATCTGAAAAAATCATCATTGTTTAGTGGATTTCAATTAGTTCAGTTTTGTAGATTAGACAGACTGAAAATATCAGGTCAGACTGCATCTGGACACTTTTTTATTTTAGCATTTACATGCTGATTTCAGGATTTAAATATCATATAAATTTATTAACCTAACCTAACATAACATAACATAACATAACATAACATAACATAACATAACATAACATAACATAACATAACATAACATAACCTAACCTAACCTAACCTAACCTAACCTAACCTAACCTAACCTAACCTAACCTAACCTAACCTAACCTAACCTAACCTAACATAACATAACATAACATAACATAACATAACATAACATAACATAACATAACATAACATAACATAACATAACATAACATAACATAACATAACATAACCTAACCTAACCTAACCTAACCTAACCTAACATAACCTAACCTAACCTAACCTAACCTAGCCTAGCCTAGCCTAGCATAGCATAGCATAGCATAACATAACATAACATAACATAACATAACATAACATAATATAATATAATATAACATAACATGATATTAAAAGTAAAATATATATGTATGTTAATGTATCATTCAATTTAAAAGTATTTTGTTATATTAATTAAAATGAATTAATGACATTATAATATATAATATTTTAATATTTGCTTTTCGAATATGGGCATAATGTTTTAAATAATGCAACAATTTGTGTATATAATTCCCATATAAATAAATGCATATATCTATATGTATAATATTAATTTACATACAAACAAATATTTAACACTAAATATATAATAAAAAGTTTTGTTTTCCAACAAGTAGAGTGATAAAACAATGTTCCTGATCTTTGAAAAAAAGAAAAAAGAACACTTTTTGTATCATTATATTATATGCACTTCTTATTTTATTATTTTTTATTTCTAGAAAAAATCTATCTAAAAATGCGCGTAAATGATTGAATATTTGATTAAATGAAATATGTATTAAACTGGTAAAACAAACCTCTATTTTAGAACATAATTAAGATATACGGTATACTGAATATCATCCTAAGACTGAAATGTGTTTTATTAGTTTTTTATTATTTGTATTGCAGCAAAAACACAAGTTTTATAAAGCTTTGGGCCAATCTTTTGTTATCAGACGAGTGTTCCCGAGTGTAAAGGAGGTTCAGTTCGAGAGAGAGAGAGACTGATAACAGCAGCGAGGAGGTGAAACGAGGCGAGCGCTTGTGTTTGAAAACGCCGTCGGTCTTCTCCTCAGGTTTCATCCAGGTTCACAAGCTGACCAGAGCTGCACGCTAACAATGACACTGGATTCATTCACTTAATTGATCCCCGGGGGAATAATCCAACGAAGGAAACAAACACACTGACGTGAAGAACAGCACGAGAGCCCGTGATGTACGACCTACATATGGAGATATGAATCATATTGATAATAATAAACCAACATCCCCTCTTTCCAGGGCAAAAACACAGATGCTTCTCTTGAAACTTACAGAATATACAGGCCTTGTTTTATTTAGGCTTATTTACTTTAGGCAGGCACTAGCGTTAAATTACTTCAGATATTCTCTTTAGTGTGCACTTAAAGTATGTTATTTACTCTATAGACAGACAGACAGACAGATAGATAGATAGATAGATAGATAGATAGATAGATAGATAGATAGATAGATAGATTCACTGCTGTGTGTGTGTGTGTGTGTGTGTGTGTGTGTGTGTGTGTGTGTGTGTGTGTGTGTGTGTGTGTTCACTGCTGTGTGTGTGTGTGTGTGTGTGTACACTACTGTGTGTGTGTGTGTGTGTGTGTGTGTGTGTGTGTTCACTGCTGTGTGTGTGTGTGTGTACACTACTGTGTGTGTGTGTGTGTGTGTGTGTGTGTGTGTGTTCACTGCTGTGTGTGTGTGTGTGTGTGTGTGTGGTTCACTGCTGTGTGTGTGTGTTCACTGCTGTGTGTGTGTGTACACTACTGTGAGTGTGTGTGTTCACTGCTGTGTGTGTGTGTGTGTGTGTGTGTGTGTGTGTGTGTGTGTGTGTGTTCACTGCTGTTGTGTGTGTGTTCACTACTGTGAGTGTGTGTGTGTGTTCACTGCTGTGTGTGTGTGTGTGTGTGTGGTGTGTGTGTGTGTGTGTGTGTGTGTGTGTGTGTGTGTTCACTGCTGTGTGTGTGTGTTCACTACTGTGTGTGTGTTCACTGCTGTGTGTCTGTTTGTACACTACTGTGAGTGTGTGTTCACTACTGTGTGGTGTGTTCACTGCTGTGTGTTTGTTCACTGCTGTGTGTGTGTGTTCACTGCTGTGTGTGTGTGTTCACTGCTGTGTGTGTGTGTTCACTGCTGTGTGTCTGTTTGTACACTACTGTGAGTGTGCACTTGGATGGGTTAAATACAGAGCACTAATTCTGAGTATGGGTCACCATACCTGGCCACACATCATAATAAAAACTTGAGACCAATATTTTGTATGTAGCCTGATTTCTCCTCTCAAGCTCTCCGTCACCACTGCTGCTACGAGAATATGACGAATCACAACACTGCGGAGATCTGAGGCATAGAATAGAGATGAACACGGCTGTCTGTCTGAACCAAAGAAATAAAGCAAACTATCTGTACCATATTCAATTGCATTACATCATATTTGTTTCCATTGCATCGTATTGCATTGTGTTGAATGCATCTAAATCAGGGTTATTCGCATGCTTCACATGTATTGTATCATTGGCTCGGCTGTGCTTCGAGATGCGTATCGCATTGGATTCGGTTATGAGAAGCACATCCCTAGTATAACACATGAAGCAATACATTTGATGCAGATGATGTTGCACATTGTTTTTTGATGACTTAGAAATCTGAGCATTAAAAAAGCAATGAAGCGGTGAGTTATTTTGAGTGAACCTTTCGTCTCATGCGAGTGACCTCTCAGTCAGTGCCATTAAGGTCCAAATACAAGCTAATCGCAGTTTATTAATAGACTCACCTATAATAACACCTATAATTACTACGACACATGAGACAGGGTTTTTAATCAAGATTTGGAGGTCTGAGTAAATCAGCGAGTGATAAAGCTGGAGGTCACTGTGATGAAGGTCAGTGATTATTTGTTAATGTGCTCCTGAAAATATGTATACACCACTATTAGCACACGATATCACACTTATATTAGTGCTGTGTTCATAAAACAACACTTTATTCTGGCCTCATCTGAGTTTCAATTAACACTTTTATTAATATTCCGAATTATATTTTTTTATGCTTTCATTTCTATTTAATTTCTGTTTTAGCTAATATCCTTGCTGTGAAGTGACAGTACCTCTGTTGTTTTTTAAACACATTTAGTATCACAAAACTTTACATTACAGTTTTTTATGTCATTTTTTGTTCATGCGGTTTTACAGATGTAGTAAGCATTGGGAATTTTGATTCATTTTAGTGAATCAGTTCGTTCAGATGGATTCATAATCTATAGATGATCCAGTTTCCAAAAATGAATCAATACTTCATATTCTGCACATTGCCTTCGTTAAACAGCAGCATAGAGCTCAAATCTTCATCACAATGTTTTAAATATGGTTTTATTGGTTATGTTTAGTATAAATGTTGTCCGGTTTTGTGATTGTCAGAGAAAACATTGAGGGGAAGTTCAATTTTAAAATTTTGAACACATAATGGGATTGTTACTTTTGAAGTAGTTACATTTAAAAATTCAAAAAAACAAACGAACTGTTTGAAATGTTTCATAAAAGCATGTATGAACATGTGCACTGCAAAAACATATTTCTTGCTTAGTATTTTTGTCTCATTTTCTAGAATCAATATCTAAACATTCTCGAATCAAGATGCATTTACTTGACAAGTATTATATTAAAACATATTAAGTCTTGTTTTTAGTCTTGAACACTTTTAGACTTGATTTTAGACTTGTATGTCTTATTTTATGAAGAAAAAAAAGATCACAATTGTGTAAGCTTTTGCTTAAAACAAGAAAAAATATCTGCCAATGGGGCAAGAAAAATTATTTGAATTAAAAGGCTTATTTGTATTGCCCCATTAGATGATATTTTTGCTTGTTTTAAGCATAACATAATTTTTTTCCTTCAGAAAATAAGACCTAAAAGTCTAAAATCAAGTCTAAAGGTAATTTTACTTGTAAAGTAAATTCATCTTGATTCCAGAATTGTTTTCTAGAATAAATATCTAAGTAAGAAAACCATTTTTTGCAGTGAATGTAACATTTTGATAACATTATTAAAGGAAATGTTACTTTTGAATGTTCTCGGAACAAAGAGTAACATTTAAATAATGTTAGACGAACGTTCCGTGAGCTTTGAACAAACATTCTATTATCAAACATTTCTGAAAGAGCGTTTGTTCGTGACATTGAGATGATGATCCTCGTAAAGCGCTGAATAAGCTGAATGTGTGTATCACACACACTAGACAAACGCTGTGTTATCAGAGGTGGACACACGTGTGTTATCACAGCCGAAGACAGAGATGCATTCATCCGTTCGTCCAGATGTTACAATCAACATCTCCAGGCCTCGTCATAATTCACACCAGAGAACTCAACCGGAGCGTCCTGCACTGCCGTTCAATATATTCCACTGCAAAAACCACGTTATCGATTATCAGTCGCTTTTAAGATAATGTTCATCCATTTGATTCTCACAGAGCGAGAGCAGCTGCCGGAGACGGAGGAGGAACTTTCCAGACGTCTCCGAACATCAAATCCCAGAGAACTAGTCAAATCCTAGAAGCAGCCGAGTGCATTAAAGTCAGACCATTTCTTATTCTCGCTGTGAAGCCAACAAAACTATTACATTTTCACTGTATGTTTTAAGAGATAAACATCTTCAGTATAAAACATTATTTCTATTATCTTTTAAATTTAGTTTAATTATTAGTGGCGTTTAACACTGTAAAACCAAACATATGAAATAATAGTCAAAAATATTTGTTCTTTATTTAACCTTTAGACAAAATATATGAAAAGAAGTATCTATATACTGTATATATACAGTATATAGGTTGTTTTATCCCTGTAAAGCCTGACATTGTAAATAATTGTCAAAAAAAATATATATATTGTTTTTTAAATGAAGCCGTTTATTTAATCTTAGACTACATAATATATATTTTTTTATTATATTTTTCGTTTTTAATAATTACTGGTGTTTAACCCTGTACAAAAAATTAAATTATTGTCAAAAAACATTTTTTTTTAACCTAGCCCAAAAATACTTGTAAAAAACATGATTTGTATTTTTTTTTAATAATTAGTGGTGTTTAACACTGTAAAGCCTGGTATATGAAATAACTGATAAAAAGTCTAAATATTAAAAATATTTTTTTTATTATTATATTTTTGTTTTTTTATTATTAATGCCATTTAACCTGTAAAGCTTGATTTTATAAAATAACAGTCTGAAATGACTAAGTTTATTGAACTTTTATATTAAATATTTTTTTAATAAAAAAGATATCAGCATTTTATGCATCAGTCTGATATACATAAACTGAAAAAAATGATTAATTTAATTTACAATTTTTTAAGGTAAGTGTTTGCAATCAATTCTAACTACATTTAAAAAAAACACATTTGACTTCTTTCAATTTTTTTTGAATAAATTGTTAGCAAACACTTACATAATAAAAGAATTAGTATAATTTGTTTCAGTGATATAA
>QVTF01023990.1:35000-48314 GCA_003573665.1 Oxygymnocypris stewartii | reverse complement strand
ATCTCCAGGGGCGTAGCCAGCGGACGGGCCTGGCGGGCATAGGCCCGCCTACTTTATGCATAGGCCCACCCAGTTATTAAAAAAACATATATTTTATTTATTAAATTATAGCTATTTCATTGCGTTCAATATAATTACAAACATGAATTCACTGTGCCATCTCAAATCTTATAATAATAAAATGTGATTTTTGGTCGGATTTGCTTGGTGAATTTGATTGACATCTGTGTTAAGCGGTTAACGGTTATCTTGCCTGAGCCATTTCGTGCGTGTGAGTTTGTGTTTTCACGCATTGTATTTTGCAGTTATGTGTTAGCAGCGATTTTTTTAACTACCGAATTTGCAACCAGAGGTTTGCAGAGCTCCACACTCTCCATCACAGACACAATCAGTCTAATTGAAAATCTCAAACTGAACTTGGTCAAATTCAGAGACAATTCCGAGGGAGATTTAAAAAAATTCATGAAGTTATCTGAAGAACCAATTACCAAGCATGACATCTCGGAGTGGGATGTCTTATCATCGCATAAGCGAAAGTTGCCCAGTAAGTTTTCCGATTCTGTAATCACTACACTGCGTGTTAAAAGTGACATGGATCTCAGACAGATCTGAACATTGTTTTGGATGCACAGATTTCAGAGGCTTTATCGAATAAAAGACACGCTTGAGGTCGTCGATGTCCACACGCAGGCACATCAACCTGTCGCTATTATCCATGGAACGTGAACTTGCAGACTCTTTGGACAATGAGGAAATAATTTCACTTTTCAATTCAAAACCCAGAGTCTCCGGCTTGTTTACTCATTTTATGCCGGCCTGCCCAACTCAAGAACAGATACGCGTGTTTTTATTCCCGCTGTGGTAAATCAGATTTTTATTTGAATGTGTATTTGGATTGCGGACTTTGGACTGGAGGTGTAAGGAGTGGTACTGTAGCTGTCCAAGGTACTATATTGTATGATTTAACTGTATAGATGCACCAAAAATATATAGGAAACAAATAAGCCAAATAAATGAATTGGCCTAAGTAAAATAAATATGGATTCTTAAATCTATTTTTTAAATACACATGATCAATACGTTTTCACAACATATGTTTTTAAATTAACTCATAAAATATGTTAAGCAAATTTCGTTTTAGTTAAACAAGATTCAACTCAACTTATTTAAGATAAAATGATAGTCTTGAGTGTACAGTACTTAAAATTTAAGGGATGGTGTTGTGCTGTTTTTTATTTCGTTTTTTGTTTTGTATTTCGTTTTGGTGCTCTAATACGGACTGTGGGACCACTAAAATTCAATTCAGAGAGTTTCAAATGAATAATATTTTTTATTTCATTTTTTTTTTACTTAACCTGTTATAGATGTATTCGTTATTTAATATCTTTGAATAAATCTTGAAAAACAAATTATAACAGCCATCGTTTAAATGGTTATATCTTACCAACAAATAGGGGTAGAACATAATTATATTATTAAAAACTTGATATAAAATTACCTTATGTGATTTAAATATTTTGTTAAGATTATTTTAATACAATTTTTTATTTATTTTTTTTTATTTTTTTATTTAATTAACTACTTGATTAAATAAGCGCTATTTTCGTCTTTCCGAAATATTTATATATTAAAAAGTTGATTGGATAAAAACTGCCTCATGTCAGATTTTAATTTTTGTTAAACGTTTCATTTGAGCTTTGATTATTAATAAACTAATTGATTAAATAAGTGCTATTTTCGTTTGTTTTGTTGTTAATTTTTTAGAAATTAATATAATAAAAACGGTTCTTACAGTGATTTTTTCATTTTTTTTTTTGTAAAACATTTTATTTGAGTGTTAATTATTAAAAAAAATTTTAACTAAATGATTAAATAAGTGGAATTCAATTTTCCGAAATTTTTAATAAGGTGTTTAGGTAAAACTGAATGCAATTGAGTCTAATATTAATGCAATACTTGTTCCGGAGACGTGGTATATGGTATTTGGTTGTTGTACTGTGCGTGTGTGCTACTGCAGTTTATGAATATACTGCAGGATAAAAATATAGAATAAAATAAACAAATAAATAAAAGACTTAAGTAATCTTAATATTGAGTCCTTTAGTTTGCTTTGGGCTATAATGAAATATGTATGCTACGTGACCCTACGTGAAAGGGCCCGCTCACTTTTTGCCTAGGCCCGGCCAAAATAAATTCTGCCTATGCCACTGATTCATCCTCTACTGCTTATTCAAAATAAGCCTTTGATTGTTACTACCCAAAGTCAAAACGATCCCTAATATCTCAATTGGTTCTCCCTTTTCGTAGGGTTTTTGGTACAGTATTAGTTTCCTCCTTCTCAGATTTTTCACCTTAGAAAAAGACCTCAGTAATTTCTAGTGTCTTCTGTTGAGTTAATCAGAACAGGGGTGCGTTCCCTAAAAGCAACTATGGTCGCAAGTTCTGAAATTTATCCCAGACTTGTAAAGATACCAGAAGTGTATAGGATTATATTCGTAATGTTGCTAGTGCACTCATTTAGGTAAGCATGATTTTATTGTAAAACATAGATGTGCATAATATATTGCTTAATGGACATTCATTAAAAATTCTTAATGTATTTTTATTATAATTTTTTGTTGAATCGGTCGATATTGGCTATATTTGGGCATGCTCATTCCCCATGATTTACATTACATTGCTGTATTTTAACACTCACTTAAAGTTTATCTTAAATTATTTTACTTACCCAGATAAATTGAATGTTTAGCACCTCAGAATAAATATATATTTTTTATAGTATACATAATATTTTGCCTAAATTTAATTTGTAGCATTTAAAACAGTATGTTAATTTTGTTCTATTCTATTCTAATCTGTTCTATTCTTATTTATTCTGTTTTTATATATTGTATTTGTTTATGACTATTTAGATTTTTAATAATGGCCATTTACCAGTTATGACATGAAAGCAGTTATCTGCTTGGCAGTATTGGCCAGAATTTTCATATTGGTGCATTGTTGAAAGAGAATTTTGGGGAAAATCAGAGGTAAAGTGTGTACTTAAACAAGACATTGAAATGCATACATTTAGTAGACACTTTAATCCAAAGTGACGTTGAATGTTTAAGGTAAGCCTATATTTGATCAATTCATACCTTCACTGAGAATTGAACCCATTCTCTGCTGTGAAGACATGCACACATATGTAATTTTGAACTCATGAGAAAGGAAAGAGCAACATCTGAGAAATAAGGCGTTCTTCTGGGTGGTGGCTATGCAGGAAGTCAAGCTGATTTTCACTACAGGAAGTCGATTTTTATTTTGTTGTATGATTGCAGTTCTATGAGATAAGTATGAGTCAGGTGTCACTGTGTGATAAGTTATATTTTTTGATATGCAGAACTCAAAACATAGGTCGAGTCAGCTCACAGACAAAAAATGTTGAAAGCAGCACAGAGGCCCAGTGTCTTCTGAAACTCAAATGTCTTATATTTTAACATCGAAAAAGTTACATGAGTTTTAAAGTGTCTGCTAGACCCCCAGCTTAGGATACTAACCACTTTACATATAAATACAGCTTAGCCTGCAGGCCCCAGTGTTTCTTCAAGTGGAGACATTGTTACTTCATCTTCTTGAGTTCAGCAGAGGGGCCGCGTTTATCCTTTTCCTCCTGCGATGCTTGAGACTTCTGGGGAGAGCTTTGGAGGCCTTACCCTCTGACACCATGCACCTCCTCTAATACCACCCCAGATTCTCATGAGGAAAATGGGGGGAGTCTAGACAAGAGGCGCATTGATTAGCCCCAGACAGCTCCTAAAAAAGGAGGTAATGGTCCTTGTGATAATCCTTTTAGAGAGAGGATGACGATGTGTGAGTGGAGGGACAGAACTCATTCATGATGTTGTGTCACACACATTCAAGGCTTGCCTCACATAGACGTGTCTGTGTGTTTCGTGTTAGGGTCAATGACATTATGGTATTTTATTTTAATGCACCTCTTGAATGAAAATACATTTATATATAAAATAGGTTGTATAAATGTATGGATATTTAATCTTTAATATTTAAAATAATTAAATATTTAAAAATGTAATATTTAGACTTTTCTTATTTAATTATAGAATAAATAATATTAATATTTATGACAAAAATACAATAAAAAATATATATTTAAGATTTTTGAAAAATGAGAAAAATTTAAAACTGAAAATAATTATAATTTGTACATCTGTAGCCAAAGGGAAACATTTTAAAGTTAAAAATTACTTTTTGCCTTGCAGTTGCACTTGATATTTTAGACACACTATGTTTTTTCTTTGTGTACATTTATTTTTCAAAATGAATACCAAATTTACATGCCTTAAAAAAATAATCTTACTGTAAATTTTCTACGACTTTATTCTAGTGAGCACAGCAAGTTATGTAGACTGCAGTCTCTGAACAGTGGCTATACACCAACTTTAATACTCTACTACAACTTTAATACTAGATTGGACACTGTGTCTCCATACAATCTTTCTTAAGAGCAATATGAAAACAGTTGTGCCTACATTAGTCTTAATGGATTTTAATGAGAGCATCTCTGGACATTGACATTGTTTTCTCTCTTATTGCATTTGGAGAGATGTCATGCTGTGCTACTATATTTTAGTTTCCCTCAAGTTGCTCGGCACATTGTGATTTTTATTTATTTATTTATTACATCACATTGGGATGGGTTTTATATGCATATATTAATAGTTTTATTTCTTACATCATGCAATGTTTTTTTTATAACCAAAAATACATAGTTCTGCACATTCCAACTATTGATGCACATTCTCTCTGAATTGCTTCCGTCTGACACGTTATGGCAGTGCTGAGAAATGTTGTTCTGAGGGAATTTACTCACTGAATTTACACATGAAATGCCACAGCTTCTCAGTTTCTTGGCTGCTTTTGCCATTGTGACTCATGGCCATGAGTAGCGAGGCCTGTCTAAAACTGACCCTCGAATGACCTGGAATAACAACTGCTAACACAACTCTGTGAATCACTCATGTATGGCTCATTTAACAGTACTGTCCCAAACAACAATCTCATAATTAATGTGTGAGAGACAGACTCAAAACTAATTTAAACAACTCCTCCGCATTGAAGAATCCTTATTAATGGTACAGTTCACCCATAAATGAAACTACAGGTTTGGACCAACATGAGAGTTTGTAAATGATGACACAAATACACATTTTTGAGTAATCTGCTCCTTTAAGATAATGGTTACCATTGCAACGTCATAAAATTTTTGCTTTTATATCAAATATGACACAAGTGGAATGGTTTCTAGCACACATCTGAGTCCCAAGCGGCTGTTTAGCAGGCAGAGCGTTTGCGTGCCACTGTTATAAAACAGTGGGCACCTGTTGTTTTTATAGTAGCATAACTAATTACATATTGAGCCCCATGCTGGAGGATGTACCTCTCTGTCTTCAGTTACAGTGTTAGCCGTGTTAGCAAGGTGAGGTGAAGAAAAGCAGACTTGTAAAATAATAAATTGAAGGGTTGCTTTCTTGGCCCTCTGCTCAGGCTCCATTAAAACCCTCTTGAGTCTTTCTACACTGTAAACCCGGATAAGTAGAATTTACTTAAAAAAACCCAGGTAACCGATTGCCTTAAAATTTTTAAGTAATGAAGCATTAGTTGAATAAGTGAGGTGAACTACGTTCAATGTACTTAAGCCCATAATGGAATGGAATAGAACATTTAAGTTGAATGTACTTATAACCGAGTTACAGTAACTGAAGATACTTAGTTTAAACAATCTTTCCCCACCCATTTATTTAACTCAGCTTGTTAAGTAAGCATTACTCCATAACTAATTTAACTAAGTTGTATATTCTAACTGACCCAACTTAACTTTTTGTTCCTGAAACTCAAAATATCTTTCAATTAATAGAGCCATGTAAAATACATACACACAACTGCAACATTACACAACATCCAATTGTATTTTTATTGAACATGTCCTTTTTTAGCAACAAAAGAAACAAAGCCATGGCCTAATAGGGTTCTAGTGTGTAGTTTCCTCAGTGATGGTAAGAAAAGAAAAAAAAATATCTTCCTCTTTACTGCCAATCATTACAATATTGTACTGCACCTCTTCAAATTTGGTTGACAAACTGCAAAACTCAGCCCTGTTGCTCAGACAAACTGCAAAAATCAGCCCGGTTGCTCAGACAAACTGCAAAACTCAGGGGTTGCATGGGTGACGTCAATGCCGTGTCATGCCATCCCGCCTTGTGCCGTCCACGAGCTTCTACGTTTCAAAATAAAAGCTTCACAGAGCTTCTACTTTTCAAAGTAAAAGCTCAGGTCTGGAATAAAATACTTTTTGTTAAAAAAATCTCTCTATAATATAAATGCAGATTATCATGCTAATGAATAAAATACTTAAAAAATATATGTCCGTCTATAAAATAAATGCAGACTAAATTTTAAATGAGGTTTGATCAAATGTATGTTAACATCAGGGACACAACAATAACGTCCAGAAATCACGAACTTACCAGTGACTCCATCTGGAAAATAATTTGCGATTTCGTATTTTGTTTTTGACCCTCTGAACTTACCGTTGGACAGGCAAAACTTGATGATATTAAGTTGTTTTAGCTCAAACACATAATTACAATAAGATAGGCCATTAAAAAGTACAGTTTACTCAGAATTCATAATTAATGTAAAGAAATGACACATGTTTAAGTAATACAAACTCAGTTTGTTTGAGTAGACACTACTGATTGGACTTAAAAACTCAATTACAATAAGAAAGGACAAGAAAAAGTTCAGCTTAATCAGAATTAACAAGTAATGTCAATAAATTAGACACATTTAAGTAATATGTACTCAATCTCTTTGAGTTGAATCAAAATCTGGGTTTACAGTGTAACATGCTTATGCATGTGTTAAATGAACATGGACCCCATAGTTAGCAAGCTAAAACCCCCGCGGGAAAGGTAGCTTGCTAATGTGGCTCATTTTCCCGTCACTACATTGGCAGTAATGCGTCTAAATGCCTCCCAACACGAGCTCGTTCTCTCTCTCTCTCTCTCTCTCTCTCTCTCTCTCTCTCTCTCTCTCTCTCTCTCTCTCTCTCTCTCTCTCTCTCTCGCTCTCTCTCTCTCTCTCAGATACAGTACTTCTTTCCAGCTGCACACTGGATTGCATAGTCTGTATAGTATTTGTGTAACAACTTCTGTATTATTTTGCTTTTAGTAAATGAGCTGTGTACATCTTAAAGCTGTAATTTTAGTACCGGCGTATTTCGCAAATGAATCTCTGTTTTGACTGATGCAGTCAGCATGGACCCATTTTGTGCATCCATCACAACAAATCCATTTTTCCCTACTTATGCAAAACTATTTGGTGCAGTACTACAGGTGTTTTTGGAAAAAAAAAACTGTAGTGTTTTTTTTTTGTGTGTGTGGTGTTTTAAGAGAATATTGCATCCAATTTTGTTCTGGGGAAACTTTAATCCCTTTATACCTTGTATATCAAATCATGTTGTGTACTCTATAATTCAAAAGTTTGGGGTTGTAATTTTTTTAAGTCTGTTATGCTCACCAAGGCTGCATGATGATTAATATAGTAAACACATCAATATTGTGAAATAATATTACAATTTGCCATTTTCTGTTTTAAATTGTATTTTAAAATGTAATGTATTTCTGTGATGACTAGCTAAATTTTTTGGCAACCATTGCTCCAGGCTTCAGTGTCACGTGATACTCCAGAAATCCTTTTAATATACTGATTTGGTTCTCAAGTAATATAATATATCATAATATAATATAATATAACATAATATAATAAAAACTTACAATCTGTATTGTATAAATCACTATATTAAAAAGGTGACTTGACTTTATATATCTAAATATCCAACTCCTGGTCACGTCCCTCTGTACAGGGATTCACATAATATGCTCATAAACAGTCTTTGCTATTGTGTTTGGCAAACAAACCAAGCCAGGTTGCTTATTGAATCACACATTTAAAATTATATATATACACCTGTTTTGCTGTCAGATTGCAGTTCTCTGCAGAATGTCTGTCAAGTTATGGCTGTGGTGGATGTAGCTATTATGATTCAATAGGATTTGCCCATGTACGTACCTGGTTTTGGTGTGGGTTTGTGTTGCTGAGCTATAGTAGTGTTCAATTTTTGGTGTGTGTGTTTGAAAGTTGTGGTGTGTTAATGTGTAGCTCTATTCTGTTTTCACTGTTTGCTGAAGTCGATAAGCGGTGAGGTCAGCGCAGTGAATGCGTCTCAGAGCTGCATTCTGCTGCACATGACTTCAGTCAATATCATAATTGCAGTGAAATCATGCCTGCTTTCACATATGGGCAAGTTGAGTCAACAACACACACAATAAAAACAACGACACTAAAGCTATCGACAAAGTTACAACACAGATAATTAGATGGATTTCAATTTCTTTGGGCCGCTTACCCGAACTCCATCACACATACAAATGAAGCTGTGAGCTTCAGCGTTCCCAGTATTCTTTGATACAAATCCTTACATTGATGCTAGTGAATACATTCTATCTATCTATCTATCTATCTATCTATCTATCTATCTATCTATCTATCTATCTATCTATCTATCTATCTATCTAATAATTTGTTAATTATTCACTTATTCATTTATTTTAATTTAGAGGTTTTTCAAATATTTGGAAAGTTCTTATGCATTTTCTGAATGCATTTCAACTTTATGAAGTGCTTATTTTTTATTTTATCCACAGTTTTGTTAGTCTGACATGTGTTTTCAGTGACTGTGGTTTGTTGAAAGATCATCTCAGTCTGCTATAGTTTCTGTTTTTGCCATTATTCCTTAGCCTATACATTCTTCTGTTTCCTTTTCCTGTCATAATGGGGTCTATTGATCATCTTTCATACTCTCTTTTTTCCCCTTTTTCTCTGTAATGGAGCCACCATCCCTGGACTGCACCCAGGTCAAGGTTCCTTAAGCCCCGATCGCTTTCACTGTTTGGTTTCCGAATTGATTGGGTGAGTTCGATACCCACACAAATCTGCAGAAAAGGTCAAGTGGTTCGGTGACAAGAAGGGGGAAAAACAAACTTTACATTCAGCTGCAGTGTTACAAAGACCCCATGGGCCAGTAAATGTATCTGGTGCTTAGTGTATAACGTTAAAGACTCAGACTTCAGGAGTTCTTTAACTCCAATTCAGCTATCACCTCAGGCGGCAGACATTGAGCGCAAAGCAAAGGCATAGAGACAGCAGGGGCGGTGGGAGCTAATGACGTTGGCGGATTGATGAGCAAAACCTGCGATGCAGGGGTCAAGTAGAAATAAAGTGCTCTTTCGAAATCACGATAAATCCTGAATGAGATGCTCGTCTTAATATGTCAGCGCTTGCGAGTCTCGTGTTGTGTGCATTCGGTTGAGCTAACAGCAGAATTAGCAGCAGCCTCTTGTTCTGCCATGGGGTGATGCATGTTCATTTTCATACAGGGATTTTCCTAATCAATGCACTGGCATTTGAGTGAAAGAGTCTATTATTGTAGGATGAGTGAGTCAATTAAGGAAACGTGTGCTGTGTTTACCGGGTCTTGCACTTCCTCCTCTAATGAATGCCTTATTAGTTTTTATGTAGACAATGTCAGCATGGCTAACACAGAGTAACCTCAAATTCTTGTTTAAAAATGTGACCAAGTTATAAAATTAAATGACAAATGGGGGAAAAAATGGCTTGGCTGAGTACATAAAACTTAAAAAATAGTTTGGTAATGTATTTGTTACTTGATATGGTTTGAACTGTTCAATTGATTTAGAAATAGGGTTATTCAAATTCATACATTAAAAATGTATGCTAAAGAAGCCATATTTTGCATCTTGTTCATTATATAATAACTATTATGTGTAGTTTAATTGTATATATTCATACACATTAAATCTGTTTATATAGGCCTATACTACTGTTCAAGAGTTTGGGGGTCAGTGATATTTACTTCTACTGTTTTGAAGACTGGAGTAATAATGGCTTCTCAACATTCAGCTTCACAGGCATAAATTTCATTTTAAAATTGATAAAAAAAACATTTTAATTTAGTTATTAGTTAATTTATTTTAATATATTTAAAATTATTATAATGACGATATTACTTTTTTTTTTTTTTACCAATAGCAGGCAAATGAGCTAATAACCAGCTGCTATTAATCCAAGAAAAAAAGAAAAAAAGGAAATTAACAACTTTTATAGCTTTAAGGGGTTCATCTATATTTAATTTAGAATTTAGTGTTTGGTAACTATTCATTTTATAGAGACATCAGTAGTATTGATATCAGTGATGCTGGCCTTCAATCATAAAAAAAGATGCCATTAAAGAAATATAAGAAATATACTGTCTTTATGTTGTTTGTACATTGCACATTTGAAGATTGAATGAAATTATTGCAATATACAAGTATATTTTAAAACGTTAATGCTAGGTGGGATTAATCGCGATTAACTTTAGAAAAATGTGTGATTTATTAGTTATTTTTTTTATCGATTGACAGCACTAAAATATATATACTTATATTATTTTTTCTTTGATGAATAAAAAGTTAAAAAGAAAAGCATTTATTAAGGAAGTACAGGAAGTTGTGTGAGCAGTTCTCACACAGGCTGGTATTTCATTTCATTCTGATTGCCTGGACGGTCCTGCAGGCAGTCACTTGCTTACACTGGCACCACCAGCTGCGTCCCCCTGATGTTTTATGATGTCGTGTCCTTCATTAGGCCCTGAAGTCGTCAACTCTCATTCTCACCTCCTCAGACAGATGACCTCTGATTGGTGATGAACCAAGAGCAGTATACTGCAATACAAAAACATTTCTTCCTCATTTTACCATTGTCTTATTCTCTCTCAAACTAAACCAGAACATTGTCAGCTTTAGTGCATTGTTGATTCTAGAGGTCTGTACATAATTTCATCATAAAGGAATTGCTTAATTTGTTTCCCTTTCCATTTTCCATTAAATGTTGTCAGCTTGCAGGATTCAATCTTTTGCTAAGCATCTAAAACCAGTTAATGGTATCAGAGTGGATTTCGGCACAGACAAGCAAATAGCTCTCATAATCATTTCTTGAAAACATCAGCTCTGTTTCAAAGCATTTTAAAAAGTGGACTATGAGAGGGTTTCCCATGTTCTCCACCTGACAGCATGAAGAATGAGTTATAAGAGGAGAAAAAGTAAGTGTTTGTTTTTCACCACAGCACCGCTCATTAACATAAACATTTAATCCGCATACACACATAATGACTGTGGCGGCATGCCACAATATGCATAATTTTCACCCTCGATACTCAGCTACAGCAATCTCTACTTCATATCGTTCTTTCCTGTATTTCATTTGCCTCACATATTTGCTTTGGCACTGAGGTATGTGTGCATGTGTGTGTGTCTGGCATCAAATCCATCTCTAATGTTGTGTGTGTGTGTGTGCGCCACGCGGCTCGCTGGTCCGTCTTGTGTGTTGTCTTGTCTCAGTCTTGATGTAGAGGGTGTGTGTTGAGTATCCAAGTCACTCTCATTATCTTGTTCCTTCTGCTCTTCACGAGTGTCATTATTCTCTCCAGCCCTCCATCTCAGCGTCGCTCTCTGCCTGCTCCGCATTTAATTAGCTCACTTTGCCAGCCATTTGTTGGAAACAAAATCCACACCAATGGAGCTCTTCAGAAAAATTATCCCAAATATGATGCCGGAATCTTTGGGTTGGAACTCAGCCCAAACCTCTTTGAGTTTGAGCTTCTCTCTAACTGCAGCAAGAGTACCACGACGGAGCTCTTTGAGACCCACCTAGTCTTGCTGGGCCACACTTTTGACTATTTGTGTGAAGTCTTGTCCTCCTCCTAGAATGCCTTTTAAATTCAAATTGGATTCCTGATTTTTGACATTGAAACAGAAAACTGGATGCAGAATTTGAGCAAAAAGGGGGAAATATGTGAATGTTGGCATCACAAGGCCTTGTTTGAATGTTTTTATGAACAAAGTTTTTAAAAGCCCTGAAATTTGAAGGTTTAGGTCTTACAAATAGATGAATGGATAAATGGATAGATATATATTTTTTTTGTTTTTGTTCGCTCACCTTGCTTTGACTTGACAAGTTTTGTTGTTATAATGTGAAAATATATTGAATATACGCTTTAAACGTGTGTAGTCTTCTTAAAAATCTAATGGTAAGTTTTAAACCAAGAATTACAAATATTTACTTAATAAATTGTATGATGGTGAACATTTTCATATGTTCAGGTGTTAAATGCAATTCATGCAATTCCTTCATTCCATCATTCAAATTTAAATTCCAATTCAACTTCCTGGTGTGTCCAACTCTGTTTAAATTCAAACTCATGCAAAAATGTAATAAACCAATGAAGCCCGTGGCAGAAAAAAATATGTGGAAGGCATATTATTTAAAATTTAAGAGGCAAACACAAACATGATTTTTAGGACCGTGATAAGAGGCCAAAAGTGGAGTGAAAAGGTAACACGGTGTCGAACAAAAACAGCTTATAATTTGAAACCTTTTTTTTCATTTAGATATAAAGTGAAATGCAGGAAGAAATTTGAAAAGAGGTAAAAGAATGTGTAAAATTGTGAGTGGATTAAAAATGAGACATATGCACAGACAGAAACGCAATGCATCACTGTGTATTTTCAGAGGATTCTACCTGGCAAAGGCTGTGAAATCCTCGGCAGCAGAATGAGTGCAGATCCACATGGCCCTGATGAAGCTCTGTCCATCTGGAATAATCGTGCCTCTCAGGACAAACATTCTGCTCCACGAATGACATCATACCCCTGGCACAGAGCTGCTACAGACTGGGTTTGCATGATCGTGGATGCTTCAACTCTTTGGAGCGTAGCAGGAGAAAAGCCTTGTTGTTCCACACAGGAGAAAGGCCATAGCAAGCTAAATTTAGCTGGTGAAGCTGGTCTATAAGCTGATTGCTAAGATGTTGATTTTGAAGGAAAGTAGTCTCTGAGCTTTGTTGGTAGATCTTTCACCTGGAAAACATAGTCTCAGAGGGTGGTGGCTGTCACTAGCTGAGCATCCGTCACATCACTGCGCACCATCAGGGACGTGACATTTCCACTGGCCGTCACAGATCGATGGTAGCCGTCACGCTCACCCCACTCTAAGAGTTTCACACACCAGAGCTGCTCCTCTGCTAACAGATGGAAAGGAACCACACTGCACCTCATCATTTCTTCTGTCGTTTCCCCTCTTTTCCTGCCTGCCACCTTCTGTTTTTTCCTCTTCATCTATTTGGTGGCAGGA
>QVTF01023990.1:2500-30000 GCA_003573665.1 Oxygymnocypris stewartii | reverse complement strand
GGCTCTCCCCTACACAGAGCCAGAATCCAGTCTGTCTCCTTTGGGTTTCGACAACCGGCCACCCCAGCCTGTGACTCAGGACCCCCTGGAGACAGATGTCGAGGGCCCCCGAGTGCAGGATCGAGCCCAGCACATAGGTGTACTAAGCACTCAGCATTTTCAACTTACGCCAGCCAGCTGGCAGGAATGTGTGCCCTGTTGCTGTGTGTGTGAGTGCCAGTTAGTGTGATGCTGGCAGTACTATGTCTGGTGTAAGGCTTGAGATATTTTTGGAGTGGCCTTCAGAATTAAGCCCATTCACAATGCATCACCTGCTAGTTTCGGTCAGCAAAGGGTCTCTATCGGTATTCATATGCTCACATACAGACAAGATGCATATATATGGTCTGTTTCGCAACCTAGTGAGTTACCTACTTTCTACATAGACTGCTGCCTTCTAAGGTTATATCTTAATGGAAATGGAGTCTCATAAGTGGCTAAATCAGAATGCTCTATAAATGCAAAGTTCATATTTACAAGTTAGAAATTCGTAATTACGATGTCAGGTGCATTCCAGTCACTTTGGTCGGAACAAGATGGCAATGTAACTTGTATAAATGAAATTCAACCAAAAAATTTAATCTACATCTATAAAATGATAAAGAATGCACATTGGGTGTGTTTTTGCTTTTTTATGTTTTTATTCAGTTTATGTAGATGCTGTAAATTGAGTTGTTATATAGCCTAATCTGTCATAATTTTCAACAATACTGTGGTATTTTAGTACTTGAAACATAGTTTCATTGTAAAAAAAATCATTAATTTTAACAAATGAACCATTAATATACAATCTGCATCCGTTACGTCCGCAATGTTTTCTAATTGACCGACCTCCAACTTGAAAATTCGGAGCTTAAAGAAAATCCAGAGTTTCCTATTCATAATTATGATTTTGTGGTCAAGTACATTCAACTGGTGTATTTATAATAATTATAATTACATTCATACATTAATCTTACATCATTCACCCTTTTGGAAAGCCACAGATCTGTATTGCGACAAATATCCAATATAAATTAATGGCTGGAATAAAAAAAAAAGAAGTAAATTTTGAGACTTGATTTTATCCTTAGGTTGGTGAATTGATGATGAAGGCAGATAACTTTCAGGTGATTAAGTAAAGATATTTTAATAAAAAAATACAAGCCTAAAACTAAATCATTTATAAAATGTTTGCAATTAGATGTTTCCAACTTTTTATTTTGTATCCCTTTTTTCTGTTCCTTTCCTTTTCTTTAAAAATGTCATTCATTGCAATGCATTCTGATCTCATTGCAATGTATTCTTCATGAAGTATAGCGCCTGCACATTAAAATGGGACTCACTAGGTTTTGGAACAAATCTATAGGCACACACATACACGGGCATCTTTCTCAGGGATATTTAATGTTTTTTATTGTTTTTCGCTTCACCTTCAAAGCTGTCTCAGTCTGTTTGTTTTACTCTTTACTTTGTAGTCTCAGCCAAAGACATTTGTCAGGATTGTGGCTGACAGAAATCCCTCAGCGTGTGGATTTGCTGTCCACCCACACCTCGTCATTGCTACTACAAATTGTTTGACGCTCACGAACGTGGTTTTTTATTGCATTCAACCATTGAATATGACATTCATTTTACAACTTTATGCACATTGAGAACAATTGGTTTGGTTACCCAGTTTGTGTCATACTACATAGTGTAATGTCTTTGATTGATTGTCAAACTAATTTTGGCTTTGCGATGACTTGACAATATGACTGTGACATATTTTTCACATTTAAGAAATCTATTTTGAAAATGTATAGCATAATACATTGCTTTAAATGTTTAACAAATGGTGTATGGCAGTATGTACTGGATTTACTACTTTGCAGAATTCAGCGAGTAGTAAACTAGTAAACTGTTCTGAACATAGGCATAGCTATTGTAAACAAATTTTACTCAGAGATCAAGGCTTACGTTAAACTAAAATACTCAACCCAACCCCTTCTGTAACACGGAAACAAAAGCACACATGCCTGGCATGCACAGATCTCTCGTGACTCAGTAACTCGATGCTTTATAGGGCCGTATCACCCACCTGTCTGAGCCTGAACAATTATGCCTGCGGTTCAGCCTGTTAGCACCTCCTCAGGAGAGGAGCAAGCGCTAGTGTTCAAACCAAGCGGCACAGTATCGCTCCACATATAGTCACTGCTCTGCTTTTGGAGTGCCATTTGTGCTATTAGAGCCCATGCTGTTTATTTTATCTCTCTCTTCGGTCAAAGTCAATATTATGAGTTAGTCTAGAAATGTATATCTTGAAAAGCTGTCGTTTGATTCTTTCTACGGGCACACATTACCATAGATAACCTAATTATGTCATGATGTTAGGGCAATCTGGAAACTAGGCATACTATGATATATCTACTTGGTCTTGTGACATAATTGTTTGCTCTATCAGGTTGCTGGGTTAATGTTTTCTTTCGCCTTCTGTAGGGTCGTGTTCATAGCACTGGTCATATACTGTGGATCCTCCATAGGCTACCACGTGAAACTCCGCTAATTATCCATGTACGGCTGGGAACTGGACACCTGCTGGCTTGTTGAAATTGCAACATCTCTCTGTGACTAACTAAACTAATGGTTAACTGAAAGGAAAATAGATAATACTCTTTGCAATAAAGATTTATAGTACATTAGAATCAGTTAATGCATTGGGATCATGAACTAACCATAAACATCTTCTACAGAATTAATTAATCTGTTAATATTAATTTATAAATACACTATTGTAAATACGCTATCTAATCTGATATATAATCAACCTGGTCTCATGGCATAAACATACCTGGGGCACTTTTTAGCAATCATTTTTTTACGTACCTTACTGCACGCTTCGCCACAGTTTCAAAGAGAATTGTCCACAGAGTGGCACTAAAACACGGGTTGCAAACCCTGGCACGGTTTTATTACGTGTATATAGGTACATATTGCGGCGGTTCATAATTCAAATATCCGGGGACCGTCGCTAAAAATTGTATGCTCTATTGTGTTGGAAATATGCCAAACCCAACCCTAAACCTACCCGATAGTGTTGAAAAATGCAAAACTGATATAAAAACACATTTGTTGAGGCAACCATGCTATGTGAACTTCCTAATATGCAGATTTGAACTGTTTCGTCAATCCGTAGTTACACAGGATTCGAACCGGAGCTCCTCACCTCTCAAGTACGTCTCCTTACTCCGTGAGCTACTGAACAAACTAACTGTCTATGAAAACCCATAGATATGAAGCTGGATATGTGTGATGCTAACGATCTGATTTCAGATTTACCAGCATATTAATATTGTTTTGAAGTCATAACATGATATTCTTTAATTAATTGTGCAGAAAATACTCTTTATTAATCGAAACTCTGTAAATTTGTGTGAAAAGGAATACAAGGCGTTTTACTGCCTCTAGTGTTCATTTCTTTTGAAAACTGTAGTGATATGTACTTATTGGTACATATTTTGCGTCTTGCTAAAAAGGTATGTTTATGCCATGGTAGCATATAATATACATATACACACACACACACACACACACACATATATATATATATACACATACACACATATATATATATATACACATACACACATATATATATATACACATACACACATATATATATATATATACACATACACACATATATATATATATATACACATACACACACATATATATATATATATATATATATATATATATATATACAGTATATGTATATATTTCCTTAAATAGTTATATTCCCTTTCATGTTTACTATTGTATTAGCTATGTTACACGCTGTATGTTACATTGCTGTAAGCTAATGTTACACTAATCTTAATAAAGTTAACATTAGCCCATCTAGAATAGTTTTTAACTCTATTTTACCCAGTAATCTACAGTACATTTTCTAAATGGAAAATGTTTGTGCAAAATAAGCTGTAAAATAATATTATGAAGCAGAGATTTCTAAATTGCCCAAAATCACTTTCTCCATCAGTGATGCTTTTTAACCTTGAAACAAGTACTACTGTGTGATGTCACAACAAAACCATTTGTGGAACACCACTAGTTAGAAGCCAAATTTGGATTCTATATTAGAGAAACATTCACTTTCATTTTATGTCCTTATGGCAAAAATGCCTTTCTCTACAGGAAGCCATGTTAATGATCACAATAAGTGCGCTGGTCCTTTTACTGCTCAAGGTTCTTCGGTTCGTGTTTCTATCAAATTCTCTTTTGTGCCGGCCTCATCTGAAAAATGAGAGAACTAGAGGGAATGTTGTGTCAGATACTTTTATAATGTGGCATAAAGCACATTTCTCGCAACAGAGGAGGCAGACACCTGTACCGCTGCTCTTTTATTTGTTTCATGTTATATGCCAACTGTTATAAAGTGCCGAACTGGCTTTATTAGATTGTTCTGGACCGTGAGGTATATCTTTACGATTCCTGTCACTGTTCGTCTTCGACAAGTTTGGCTTTACCTACATGGATTATGCTCTTTTACTGCGGCGCCTGTGGTTGTTGGTGGAGGACACGTGCTATTCATGTTGTTTTCAAGCAGATAAAATATCATACGTGCGGCGATGAATGAGCCACCTTTGTCGAAGCACTTATAATTAAAATAATTTTTTGATTATTGATTTAATTAGTAGAGTAACTAGTAGAGTTCATTTCTAAGCCATTTTTTTCTATTCTGTACCCTTCATGTCTGGTTGCTTACTCACCCGTTACTTATAAAAGAGCAAAACTCATTAAAAACTCTAACCCCCGGAAATCTCATCCCCACTTCTATTTTCAAGGCCTTTAATCACCACATGCAATCCATAATGGATAATGGTACTCTTGTGGACTGCATTTGACAAAAGATCCTTCTCACTGAATGGTTAACTGAGACTTTCAATTTCAATTTGAAAGGTTGACTTCAATTATATTTGCAGAGGTGTTAGCCTGGCATGAAAATACGACGGCAGTCTCGTGGCAGTGCTTTATGCATGACGAAAGCCGAGCAAATGTTTCTCAGTCGAGGTCAAGGTGGTTTTCCTCCAAGCTCATTCCCCTGGAGAAAGGGGCAACGGGGCATGT
This sequence comes from Oxygymnocypris stewartii, assembly GCA_003573665.1. Classification (NCBI taxonomy): domain Eukaryota; kingdom Metazoa; phylum Chordata; class Actinopteri; order Cypriniformes; family Cyprinidae; genus Oxygymnocypris; species Oxygymnocypris stewartii. The sequence goes on along the minus strand of QVTF01023990.1, from coordinate 24,873 downwards.
TTGCATGCTCTAATCCCATCTAATGGGCCACACCAGCTGCTAAGAAGGAACAATTGTGCTTCGTGCAGCCTTTTTCCCCATCAGCCCCCATCATCGAACTATGGGAATGTGCAGCTGGGCAATTCTTTCCCACCTGTCTCCCTCCACAGCGGTCCTGCCAAACTCGGTCATGGCTAAATATAGCTTGCGTGTTGGAGGCTGTGGGGAAGGGCACATGGGGGAAGAGGAGGAGGTCTGAAGTGCCGGACCTGGTTGGGGGTGAGTATAAATAAACAGAGGGCTGGGTGGCAGGAGTGGGCGCCGATGCTGAGATTCAACAGCCTTCTCGTTCGTGCCAAGGCTTCGGCGCTGAACGCTGCTGACAGGGAGTGCCAGCGTATCTTGGCCCTCGGTCTGCCAAGTGGTGTTGCATGCTTGCAGTGTAGGCTGCTTTGGTGATTAGAATGGGAGTGTTGTAGCTTTGTTGTGTCACATCATGTTGTTCGATTGCAGTGTAGACAGATGTTTACTCATTAACAAATGGATAAATAGCCTTAAAAGAACTCAAACTCTTTGAGGAAAGCAGGTTGTGTGCAGAAATCATCAGTCTTAATTCATTTATAATGAGGGATGGGTATTGAAAACCTGTTGTTATTTATTATTTGTTCTATTATATAAAATATTGGAACCTAATTTTGTGCTGACATTTTAAGTTTTGCAAATTCATTTAGCTTGTTTAAATGATATTGTGGTTGGAGACAAAGGATGAGTGATGCAAAATGACACAAACAATGGGAAAATAAATGCAATAATTTCTGTAAATAATTTTTAGTATTTTTATTTAAAAAAAGTTAAGGTTGTGATTTTGGAATATGTCAAATTGTCTAGTTACTATTTGGGCTTTGAGATAGATAGATAGATTATCATTGGATAATAAGAGTGTATTGGAAATGGGGGGACATTTCATTATGAAATAAAAAAATGTATCTAATACACATTGGCCACAATTAATGGCACCCTTTTATTCAATACTTTTTGATACCTCCATTTGCCAGTTTAACAGCTCTATGTTTTCTCCTATAATGCCTGATGAGGTTAGAGAACACCTGACAAGAGATCAGAAACCATTCCTTCATCCAGAATCTCTCCAGACCGTTTAGATTCCCAGCTCCATGTTGGCTTTTTCTCTTCAGTTCACCCCACTCATTTTATACATGGTTCAGGTCAGATGATCTGGAATGGCCATAGCAGAAGCTTGATTTTGTGCTCAGTGACCCATTTTGTGTTGTTTTTGAGGTTTGTGTTTGGATTATTGGGAGATCCAAACGTGACCCATTATAAGATTTCGAACCGAGTCAGTCACTTGTTGATTTATTATCTGTTAGTATTTGATAGAATCCATGAATGCCACGTGTCTAAACAAGATGTCCAGGACCTCCAGCAGAAATGCAGTAGTATAAAGATGCATCTCAATAAATTATAATGTTGTGAAAAAGTTCATTTATTTCAGTAATTCAACTCAAATTGTGAAACCCGTGTATTAAATAAATTCAATGCACACAGACTGAAGTAGTTGAAGTCTTTGGTTGTTTTAATTCTGATGATTTTGGCTCACATTTAACAAAAACCCACCAATTCACTATCTCAACTAATTAGAATATAGTGACAAGCCAATCAGCTAATCAACTCAAAACACCTGCAAAGGTTTCCTGAGCCTTCAAAATGTTCTCTCAGTTTGGTTTACTAGGCTACACAATCATGGGAAAGACAGCTGCTCTGACAGTTGTCCAGAAGACAATCATTGACACCCTTCACAAGGAGGATAAGCCACAAACATTAATTGCCAAAGAAGAGAACCGCAGCCTTATGAGGATTGTTAATCAAAATCGATTCAATAATTTGGGTGAGCTTCACAAAGAATGGACTGAGGCTGGGGTCAAGGCATCAAGAGCCACCACACACAGACGTTTCCAGGAATTTGGTTACAGTTGTCATCAGAGGCGTCTTACCTGGGCTAAGGAGAAGAATAACTGGACTGTTGCCCAGTGGTCCAAAGTCCTCTTTTCAGATGAGAGCAAGTTGTGTATTTCATTTGGTAACCAAGGTCCTAGAGTCTGGAGGAAGGGTGGAGAAGCTCATAGCCCAAGTTGCTTGAAGTCCAGTGTTAAGTTTCCACAGTCTGTGATGATTTGGGGTGCAATGTCATCTGCTGGTGTTGGTCCATTGTGTTTTTGGAAAACCAACGTCACTGCACCCGTTTTCCAATACATTTTGGAGCACTTCATGCTTTCTTCTGCTGACCAACTTTTTAAAGATGCTGATTTCATTTTCCAGCAGGGTTTGGCACCTGCCCACACTGCCAAAGCTAGTGATCTGAAGGCCACTCTCAAAGAAACCTGGGCTTCCATACCACCTCAGCAGTGCTACAAACTGATCACCTCCATGCCACGCCGAATTGAGGCAATAATTAAAGCAAAAGGAGCCCCTACCAAGTATTGAGTACATATACAGTAAATGCACATGCTTTCCAGAAGGCCAACAATGCACAACATTTTTTCTTATTGGTCTTATGAAGGAATTCTAATTTGTTGAGATAGTGAATTGGTGGGTTTTTATTAAATGTGAGCCAAAATCATCAGAATTAAAAGAACCATAGACTTAAACTACTTCAGCCTGTGTGCACTGAATTTATTTAATACACAAGTTTCACAATTTGAGTTGAATGAATGAAATAAATGAACTTTTCCATGACATTCTAATTTATTGAGATGAACCTGTATTTCATTGTACACATGGGGTACATTTATCCCTGTGTTCACCAAACCCATCTTGAGTGTTTGCTGCTAAAAAGCTTCTTTTTTTTTTTTTATCTGACCGTAGAAGCCAGACCCATTTGAAGTTCCAGTCATGTCTGACAACTGAATATGTTGGAGTTTGTTTTTGGATGAGCTAAGATAATTTTTCTTGAAACCCTAAACAACATGTGCTAATGTAGGTGCTGGATTTCGCAGTACTACTACAAATGTACAGTATTCACAAAACTGTACACATAAGTACATACATAAAAATATTATTAATAAAAATAATAATAACGTGACTTAATCGTGTTTCTTTATTATTATCATTATTATTATTATAACTGTTACATTTACATCTATATATATATATATATATATATATATATATATATATATATATATATATATATATACAATATACATACATGTATATATTGTGTATTTATTTTTTTTTTTTAATTAAACAGAAACACTGCACAGCAGTTAAGCACAGTGGAACAAATTACATTACATTGTTACATTGTACATAACATTAACATTGTGTGTTAATAGTATGTGTTGCCCTTCTGTGCCTCTGCTGCATGAATGTGCCGCTGTGATTTAATATGCTTAGATATATAATTTTTCCCACCGTGTCCGATATAAAAATTAGTGCGACACACTTTGCAAAAGGCGTGGTGTTTATTTACATGGCTTCGAGACAAGAAATTAAATCCTTCTGTCCAACTGTTGTTAAATTTACATGAATATTTTTTTCTTTGCCGGAGCACCACCTGACTCTTCTTGCATTTCTACCACTGATGGTAGATTCAACTTCCCGTGTCTACTACTTGCGCAAAAATATACAGAGCAGCTGGGTTGTAGGTTGCCAGGTTGAGGTCACAAATGGTTTTAAATTTGTTTATTGTGTCGACTGTGTGAGGTGATGTGTTGGGTGATGCGTTTCATACAAGACATGGCAACTGTACAACCTTGGAATAAAATATTGATGTGATTATTCATAAAACTAGATTTGGGCCATTCAAATTACAGGAGTTTCCCGGGAGAAATAACAAAACGGGAGATGGGTGTGAAATACGGGAGACTCCCGGGAAAAACGGCAGTGTTGACAGGTATGTACCTACTTAGCATGCGATTTCAGACACCGTCTGTGGTTTTCTATTGCATTGTCTGATTCTCAAACCAACAGCTTGTGTGAGCCAATTCTTAATTAATTAATTGGTCAAAACATTCTCAAACTAGTCTCGATCACTCATTGGAGTCAATGTTGACTTGCTTAACTCTAATCGTGTTCCTCTTGAACTGAACCAGAGAACTGTTAAAGTGTTGTGTAGGTTTCTTGATCAATGTGATCAATGTAATTACTGACTGGCTGTTCATAAGTCATGTTTTTGTTTAAAATAAAAGAACGATTAATGGAATCATCAATCAGCAACCGGAATCATTAAATGCCTTGCGATTCTATGCATATAATGAAACAATAAATGGTCCATTATTACGCTCATCTACAGTGTGCAAACTTGGTGAGATTCTCTTGTGGTCTCGTCAGAGGCTTTGACCCAAAGGAATTCAATCACAGCACAGTCATGCTACAGAGCAGCCCGGCCTGTCCCTTCTCAAAGGCACTCAGAGGAATAACAGGCCCAAATAAGAGAACCAACGGCCTACTTTATCTCCACAGCCCTTAAAAACCTGACGTACCCTCTTTTTATTTTTAGGATGCACCCTGTGAGGAAACTCAGCCGAATGCAAACACAGACACTTCAAAGCTCCCTCACTCCTCTTTGCCTTTGCTTTCTTCTTTTTGATTATAAGGCCTTCTATTGTTTTTATCTTGTTTTCGTAATGTAAGAATATGCCATATCAGCCGCTTTGAGGCTTCTGCTCTGTGCTCTGAATCGCCTCCGAGGTAGAGCTCATTCTCAGACTTGCGTTGGTATTTTTTTCTCTCTTTTGTGATACAATCGAGCTGGAAGACTTGGATCGGCCTTCTGCCATTGGGGATGGTACTCTCATGAACATATTCTCTCAAGTCAGATTCAAAAAAACATTCCAGGGGCCTTAAACTGTTCAGTCGTATGGAAATTTGTAAGGAGGGAATATGTGCTTGAAGCAGCTGCTCAAATATTATACATACAATATTTCTCTCATTGAAAGATTCAGAAGTAATCATGTATTTTGGTCAGGTGCATATACTATATATTTGAATTAGATTTTTGTGTAGCTCTTGAAAATGAGCATGGCTGATTGGAATTGTTCACAAAAATGAAATTGCTTTTGTTATGTACATTACTCATATTCATGTTACTCCACAAGTGTATACATTTCTTGATTTGTGGAATACAAAAGGAGATATTTAGACTGCACTTGTCCATTCAATTCATTTTTTGAACAAAAACATTGGAAACTTTGGCATTTTGGCAAATCGGAACATAGTCTGTGGCATTGTTAAAACCATTTTTGTAACTCTGTAGAAGACATACAGGACAGTCAAACCAAAATGTATTCAGACACCTTCAACATTATCACAGTTTATTCACTATAGTTTAGAAAATGGTAATAAAATATGACAAGAACTCAGATTAGCAATTAAAGAAAAAACACTTAAGCAAAACACGGTCAGGTCAAAGTGTCTGAATACATTTTGGTCCAAATTTTTGTTATTACTGGTAGTACACTGTATGAAGAATGTTTGGGTAAAACATGTCACAATTTACTTAATTTTGCTCTCCTCACTTACATAAATGAACTATAGTGTCCTACACCCACTAGAAAAAATACATATAAAAAATAATATCTGGTGTCTGGATACTTTTTGGTTTGAGTGTATGTGAGATTGCTGGGTTCTTTTAGTCAGGAGGAAACGCATAGAAACACAGGAAGTCACAATTCTTTCTCCTTTTAATCTCAGTGCTGTCTGTGGAGCAATGATAGAGATGTTAAATAACATACTGCACACTTTCCAATAATGGACCACTACTGACACCCTTACAGAATATCTCCCCTCCATTGAGGTCATTTTCCATGAGAAACCCAGCCCAATCAGTGAGATGAGAATCTCTGTTTGGCATACGGTTTACCAAACAGGCTGCTGGTGGAGGATTTCTCATGTCTGCGGTGATGTAGGGGAGGCTGATGCTATCTGTAAGTGTTGTTGTCTGCAGTGAAACCCATGACTGTGGATTTTCATGGGTGAGTGGCAGTCCAGGGCTTCAGGAGAGAGAATGAAATGAGGTGTGTGGACTCGCACTGTAGAGACCTGTATCAAATCCTCCTGTGGGCAGGTTATTGTAAATAGGGGTTTTATGATTTTATTTGATTTCATTAAAGTTTTTTGCTTTATTATTGAGATTTTGTCATTGTTTAATTCAGTTCTGTCTAATTGAATTATTTTGGATCAGGGCTGCATTAATTTGATCAAAAATACAGTAATACTGTGAAATATTATTCCAGTTTATAATGTCAGCTTTCTATTTCAATATAATTTACAATGTAATTTTTGACCCTTGATACCAGTCATAGGAGTACATTTTTCGAAATTGAGATTTATACACCATCTGAAAGTTGAATACATAAGCAATTCCATTGATGTATTAGGATAGGACAGTATCCTAATTTTGTTAGGATAGGACAGTATTTGGCTGAGAGACAACTATCTGAAAATCTGGATTCTGAGGGTGCAAAAGAAAAAATCGATCATTTTGACCCATACAAATATACATGTGCTACTTATGACTGGTTTTGTGGTCCAGGGTCACATTTAATTTTGTGACGGCAACGCTTTTCAGCAGCCATTGCTTTATAGTCTTCAGTAGGGGTGGGACGGTTCAACTTTTTTAGGGTTCGGTTTGTATCACGGTTTTAGAATCACGGTTTCGGTACAGTTCAGTATGTTTGTAGAAAAATTATACAGTCAAATAAAAATAAAGAAAATAATAATAATCTGTCTAACTACAAGCAACAGCACAAAGAAATACAATAGAGTAAAGATACAAATAAAATAGACATTGATTGTGTGTTTTTAGTTTTTTAGGTAAGTCTAGCATTAGTTCCCCTCCGGGAACATCGAGCTGCGTCGAAACGCTAGGGGAACGCCATCAGCGATGTCCAGCTCTGAATCATAAGTGTAATCAGTCAAAATTGACAGCCAGACGTCAGGTGCGGGTGACGTCACGACCAGGATGCTTAAAAGCACGTGATGTGCAGCCGGCGCCTTAGCTTTTTGTCATTCAGCAAAGCTCTCTGTGTGTGTCAGTCATTGTCTGTAGATCTGTTATTATCCAGTTAGGAAATAAGGAAGTTTGTTCTAAAAAAGGCAGGCAAAGAAAGATTAGTACAGACATGTCAAAGGCAACCGTTAAATCAAAGAGGGGCGAGAGTGGTTCACAGTACAGACAGTGTGTGACTCCCTGCCCTCGCTTCATCACGAGCGGGGATACACACAGTGTGTATCAGTGCTGTATCAGTGCTGAGGCGGAGCGGTGGCTGCACTCGTGGGGCTCGCAATTGGATCTGGCAGAGGGATTTGAGACGGCTAAACCCCTATCTCTGTCCTCACCTGCCAGATCCACTGCCCGTTCTCTGGGTTCGGAAGCCCGTTCTGCGGTTTCTTCCCCTCAGAGGGCGGGGCCAGTGTTTCACCTATCTCCCTCCGAGGAGGAAGATGTGGAGAGCACTGGTTTTTCGCCCACTCTATCCCCACAATATGAGGAGTTATTAGAGGTAGTTACTCGTGCGGTTGCCAAGTTAAACATTAATTGGCCCGCCGGTGATCAGACTGAAGAGCAACGAAGTAAACTAGATGAACGCTTTCTGCGTAGTAAGTCACTACCTCTACGCCGGAGCCTGCCTTTCTTTCCCGATCTTCACACTGAGGTGTCGAGATCGTGGAAAAGGCCTTTTTCTTCACGCCTATTTATCCCCGCCTCTGACTATTATGGTAATGTGGCGGGGTTAACTGAGTGTGGTTACAGAGCGATGCCCCGGGTTGAACAGACGCTTGCGAGCTATCTGGCACCCGGTGCGGCATCATCTCTGAAGGCTCCGGTCTTGCCCACTAAGCCGCTGCGTGGGTCATCAGCGCTGTTGGGCAAGGGGTACGCGGCAGCAGGTCAAGCAGGTGCATGCCTTCATACTATGGCTGTGCTTCAGGCATATCAAGCAGACCTGCTGAAAGAGCTAGATGAGGGCGAGCAAATCAGTTCAAGTGATGTCGGAGAACTGAGGAGAAACCGCTGATTTAGCTCTCCGCGCCACTAAGGAGACCGCCCGTGCCATTGGGCGGTCTATGGCAGCTATGGTGGCAGCGGAGAGGCACTTATGGTTGACTCTGTCCGACATGAAAGAGAAGGACAGAGTCGTCTTGATGGATGCCCCGCTTGCGCCTTCTGGGCTGTTCGGCGATGCCGTTAATTCGGTCGTCGACAGGTTCCAGGAGGCGTCTAAACAGGCGGCAGCATTTCAGCGGTTTCTCCCTCGCCGCTCTGTAGCTCTAGGGGCTGCTGGGCGGGAGCAGCCCCAACCGTGTACCAGCTCCTCATATAGGGAGGTCCAAAGGCAGAGCGTTGCCGCTCGTGCTCCCCCGCAGCGGGACCGAGGTCGACAACGCTCTAGAAAATCGAGGCTTTCGGAGACGAAGCCCGACCTGAGGGTCGTGCTTCAGTCTAGGAAGCCCTCGATGAAGCGGTCCTGACGTCTACTCAGGACTGTTGAGGGCGGCCCCTACTGGGGAAGAGCGGGGTGCACCGCATTACACGGTGTCCGTCTCTCCTCAGCGCCCTCTGGAGATCGTTCTGCCAACCCTGCCAGAGTTCCAGGGCGCAGCGGTCTCCCGCGAGTGCCTTTCTCAGTTCTTTCCGCCCGGAAACGTAGCGGAGCTGAGAGCCTCGCCACGCCTTCAGGGATCTCCCGAGCAGCTACATCGGTGGCTTCCTGCCGGTCCTCCGTGTCAGGGCATCGATCTAGCAGCTCCAAACACACCAGAGGCCAGTCTCGAGAGACTGGCTCCCTTAGTAGATTATTTAGCAGCATGGAAACTACTGCCAAATGTATCTCGTTGGGTCCTGCAGACTGTAGAGAAAGGCTATCGTATTCAATTCGGCGCTCCGCCGCCACCTTTCAAAGGGTTGTGTCTCACGAGCACAAATCCCGAGCAGGCTCTGGTATTAGAACAAGAGGTCAGCTCTCTTCTGAGGAAGGAGGCCATCGAGGTGGTCCCTCCTCTCGACAGAGAGTCCGGGTTCTACAGCCGGTACTTCGTTGTTCCAAAGAAGGATGGAGGGTTACGTCCAATTTTAGATCTGCGGCTACTGAACCGCTCAGTCAGCCGCCTGAAGTTCAGAATGCTTACTGTAAAACAGGTCGTGTCTCAGATCAGATCCGAGGACTGGTTCGTCACGATAGATCTAAAAGACGCCTATTTCCACGTATCCATCCTTCCCAGTCACAGGAAGTTCCTGAGGTTCGCTTTCAGGGGCAAAGCTTACCAATATCGGGTTCTTCCCTTCGGCCTAGCACTCTCACCCCGAACTTTCACGAAGTGCGTGGATGCTGCACTGGCGCCTCTGCGACTTCAGGGCATCCGCATACTCAACTACATCGACGATTGGTTGATTTTAGCTCATTCGGAGCAGTTGGCGGTTCGACATCGAGATGTCGTTCTCGCTCACATGAAAGAATTGGGGTTAAGACTAAATGCAAAGAAAAGTGTGCTGTCTCCATTCCAGAGAACCACTTATCTAGGCGTGGTGTGGGATTCGACCACGATGCAGGCACAATTGTCCCCTGCTCGGATCGAGTCGATTCTCAACACGGTCAGGAGAGTCAGAGAAGGCCTGTCACTCACTGTCAAGCAGTTTCAAAGACTGTTGGGTCTGATGGCAGCAGCGTCCAACGTGATACCTTTTGGCCTGCTGTACATGAGACCCCTACAGTGGTGGCTCAAGTCCAAGGGGTTCTCCCCGAGGGGAAACCCATTCCGCATGATCAAGGTCACGCGGCGATGCCTACGTGCCTTGGACATGTGGAGGAAACCTTGGTTCTTGTCTCAGGGCCCGGTCCTGGGAGCTCCTTGCCGCCGCGTAACGCTAGCGACGGATGCATCCCTGACCGGTTGGGGAGCGGTCATGAGTGGCCACCCTGCCCGCGGTCTGTGGAGTGGTCACCATCTCACGTGGCACATCAACTGCCTGGAGATGCTGGCCGTGTTTCGAGCACTGAAACATTTTCTTCCGGACCTAAGAAATCACAATGTGCTAGTACGCACCGACAACACAGCTGTGGTTTCTTATATCAACCACCAGGGAGGTCTGCGTTCGCGCCCCTTATGCAAGCTGGCGCACCAGATCCTTGTGTGGTCCCAGGACAAGTTCCTCTCGCTGAGAGCGGTCTATATTCCTGGGCATCTCAATGTAGGAGCAGACATCCTGTCGAGGCAGGGGCCGAGGCCCGGTGAATGGAGGCTTCACCCCGAGGTGGTGAAGCAGATTTGGAGAGTTTTTGGCCAGGCACAGGTGGATCTGTTTGCGACTCGTCAGACATCGCACTGTCCCCTCTGGTACTCTCTGACTCATCCGGCTCCGCTGGGGCTGGATGCTATGGTACAGACGTGGCCGAGGCTTCGTCTGTACGCCTTTCCCCCGATTGCTCTGCTCCCGGGAGTTCTAGAGAGAGTGCGCCGGGACGGGGTCCGGCTGTTGCTAGTAGCCCCGTTCTGGCCGGGCCGAGTATGGTTCTCGGACCTGATTTCTCTCCTCGACGGCTCCCCATGGGAGATTCCAGTCAGGAGAGATCTCCTCTCACAAGCGGAGGGTATGATCTTTCACCCCCGCCCGGAGTTATGGAAGCTGTGGGCGTGGCCCCTGAGGGGGCGCGACTCATAGCGTCAGGTCTCTCAACCGAGGTTGTTGAGACCATTCTCCAATCTAGAGCTCCCTCAACGAGGAAACTGTATGGCCTCAAGTGGAGACTCTTCACTTCTTGGTGTGGAGACCGCCAGCTCGACCCAGTTAACTGCCCGATTGGTACAGTACTGGAGTTTCTGCAGGCTCGGTTCTCCGCAGGGTTATCCCACTCCACCCTGAGGGTTTATGTGGCAGCTATAGCGTCTTACCACGCCCCTATGGGTGGACTATCAGTGGGCAAGGACCCCCTGATCATACGTTTCCTCCGCGGTGTGCTGAGGCTCAGGCCTAGAGTACGGTCCAGGGTCCCTCCGTGGGATCTCTCTGTTGTGCTAGAAGCTCTCTGCAAACCTCCGTTTGAACCCATCGAGCAGGTATCAGAGCGTCTTCTTACGCTGAAGACGGTGCTACTTTTAGCCATATCTTCGTTGAAGAGAGTTGGGGATCTACAGGCCCTCTCGGTGGCCTCTATAGACTTCACGCCCGGTCTGGCGAAAGTCTTTTTGTACCCTCGTGTGGGGTACGTCCCTAAGGTCCCCTCCTCGGTACCGCGGCCCGTTGTACTCCAGGCCTTTTGTCCTCCTCTCTTCAGGGAGCCCAACCAGGAAAAGCTTAACACATACGTCCACAGAACTGCCCTGTGGAGAAAATCGGACCAACTGCTGGTATGCTACGGTCCTCCTAAAAAGGGGTTTCCAGCTGCTAAGCAGACCCTTAGTCGGTGGATAGTGGATGCCATCATAGTTGCCTATGAGTCCTCTGATCTCCCCTCGCCATTGGGGGTCAAGGCTCACTCAACCAGAGGTATGGCGGCCTCCAAGGCCTTTTTCGCAGGTGTCCCTATTCAGGACATTTGTGACGCTGCTGGGTGGTCTACGCCCCTAACCTTCGTCAGATTCTATGACCTAGATCTGCAAGCCACTCCTGGCTCTGCTGTTCTCTTGCCGTAACTGTGCATTCCACACACTGAGCAGGGATTGGTAATTCTGGCGGCGTGGACATCTCGTTTCCCTAGCGTTTCGACGCAGCTCGATGTTCCCGGAGGGGAACGTCCCAGGTTACGTATGTAACCCTGGTTCCCCGAGGGAACGAGACGCTGCGTCGCAAGGCCATACTTCCGGCATCCCTACTAGAGCTTTGCTTCATTTCTGGAAGCTAAGGCGCCGGCTGCACATCACGTGCTTTTAAGCATCCTGGTCGTCACCCGCACCTGACGTCTGGCTGTCAATTTTGACTGATTACACTTATGATTCAGAGCTGGACATCGCTGATGGCGTTCCCCTAGCGTTTCGACGCAGCGTCTCGTTCCCTCGGGGAACCAGGGTTACATACGTAACCTGGGACGTTTTTAGGTACAGAAATTGTATAAAGTAATCAAATGTAAAACAGCACTGAGTGCAAGAGCAGTGAGTGATTTCTTTGTTGTTGCTGTTTGATGAACATTAAGAAAGTGCTGTCACTTTAAGAGAATGCACTGATACTGTACGTTCAGCCGGATATGTCTGCTATAGGATACTTACCAAGACGGGCATTTTGACATAATTTTTGTGTGAATTTTTCCATTCGAACAAAATACTTTAGAGATAGCTTAATATTTGTGCGCTTCTGATGAGTGCACGCACAAATCACTGCGGGAGCGAGCGAGCGTCCTCTGGCTCTTAAATGTTTAAACTGGCAAACACTTACATGAGTGTAGTTTAAACACAGATGTCAACATGTGCTTTACAGGTCTCACCTGTGCTCGCGCGCCATCAGCACCCGGGTGATGACGGAATAAATGCTGATATTCCAGCATACACTCGCATTGAACAAGACCGAGTGAATGGTTTGTCCACCTTTTTTTTTCATCGCTGTTGTAATGTATTGGGAAGCCAGAATGTGCATCCATCAACAGAAGCATACATTAGCTGAACCCTGTTTGTTTCAAGTGTTATTTATAACAAATCATATTGCAGATGCGTTGTCACATTTAAATTGAACCGCGGTCCTAGCGCGTGACATCCCTAGTCTTCAGTGTCATGATCATTAAAAAAAAAAAAAAAACATTCTCATATGCTGATTTGCTGCTCAATATTTGTATTATTATTAGTGGTGGGCCGTTATCGGCGTTAACGTGCTGCGTTAACGCGAGACTCTTATCGGCGATAAAAAAAATATCGCCGTTAATCTATTCTCAAAGTTGGGTTGGGAGCTGGGTCTATACTACGCAAGCTATGATGACTTTCACCCTGATATTTTAGCGCGGATGTATACCTAGCCGAATTGCACTGTAGGGGGCGAGAACGATTCTTCCAACTAGAGGCTCGCAGTCCGTGATGGACAGATTGTTAACGGCTGGTCTATGTGGTAATACAATCGGGCAGGACATCCAAACGCTCATCTATCATTCATCAACCTCAAATATGGCTTTTCATCTGAAAGATGTATGTAGTAGCAACTTTACATGGCCGCTCAATATGATGTTAACCTAGAGAAATGTGCGCTATTGAAGTGTTTGTGTGGAAGCGCGTTTGCTGCAGGACAGGCTCCGGTGCGCTCACTTGCTCTTAAAATCTCCGTCATTCTTGGTCATACAGATAAAAGTAGCCTAATACATCTTTCGAATCTGTAAAGACTCTACGTTTATTTGTGTACACTCAGAATAACAACGAAACGTTGCGCTTTTAAGCAAACAGGATGCGCTTTAGGTCTCATGTGAACTTGAGAATTCACTCCCGTGTCACCCTCTGCTTCGAACCTGTGCGTATGCCTAACGTTACTGTGAAATTACCACATCAGACGTGACGTGCTAACATGGATGCAGCTATGAAGCCGCCGGGTTTGCTTCAGGGAAAATTTATTTTTAAGAAGCTTCCCAATGGAAACTGTAAACAGTTCATCACGACCTCTTATGTAGGCCTACAGTTCAAAATTCATGTTTAACTGAATAAACAGTTAGTAAACACAAGTACATCTTATTGAACATAGTTTATTTTCATCACCAATTATCATAGTAGAACAGCTTTCTCAAGCAGTTTGTGATGCATTCTGGAAACAGGAGATGAGCCCCTGGTCTAATGCGCCACCTGGCTTGAGAAACCCGTTCTCAAAGACTTACTTTTAGTCATTATTTGGGTAGCACACATATTCTGAATGCCTTCGGCAGAATTCAAATGAGCCATTTTAATCTAGATTAATCTAGATTAATTCCAAAATTAATCTAGATTAAAAAAAATAATCTATGCCCACCCCTAATTATTATCAATATTGAACAAATGCGTGCAATTGTATATTTTTGCAGAAACTCCAGCATTTTCATGATTATTTGATCAATAGAAACACTTATGTGAAATAAATGTCCTGTGTAACAATTAAAAATGTATGTATTTTACACTATATTCAAAAAAATATAATATATGAGGCTTTATGTTCAGTCTCAAACTGAAAATTGCACATATCAAATATTAATAATGAATAATAATCACTTGTCAAGGCTTGGTAAAGCGTATTTTAAACTCCATATATTCCAGAATATCCAGAATAAAATGCAACTGGGAAAGAAAACGAACAATTCGCTTACAAATATGAATAATGATGCTGAAATCTAAAATCAGCAGCATGAACTTTATTCATTTAAAATTTGCAGTTGTTTCTTCAAACTTACATCTGGTGCGAAAATGTGGATGTAATCTGAAACATCATCTGTTACACATGGGATATTATTATTATCATCATGATTGATTATTAAATACTGTAACCTAAGCATTTATTTATTCATTTACCCCTAATTATAAGTACACTTTCAGACACAGGTTTATAATACATGGACATGCATGGTTAGGCAATGACACCCTTTGTTTTGCCTACATTGTGTTGTTTTTTTGTGACACGGGCAGTTGCATGTTTCGTAATAGAGGGCCGTGTTCTTGGAGACTGCAGGTGTGTCTGTTTGCGCCCGAGGTGTTCTTGAATGTTTATGTATTCTTGTGTTCTGCCATATGGGCGTTTCGGCATTTCTGCTGTTACACTTCACTAGTCCTGAACGGTGCCTTCTCCGAGGTAGAGGAATGCATCTGTGGCTCAGCAAACTACCCAATCACCTTCCTCTCTCCCTCTCTTACTTCCTCTCCCTGAGCAGAATGCGATAAGAGAGCAAACTGACACGGTCCATCACTTTATCTTGTTCCTCTGCTTATCTGTGTAATATAAAACCATCTCTTATTTCTAAACAACCGACCCCATCTGATAGGAGCTGCATTGTGATGTCAAGTTGGTTTCAGTCTGGGAGAAATCTGTGAAATCAAGTGACAGCAGTTTCTAGGTGTAGTAAACAAGAAGTTAGTGTGTAGATAAATAATGTGAGAATCTGAAATTGATTAAAACGTGCTTTTTCTAATGACATATATTGACAAATAAAACACATTTTTCATCACTACTGATCACTATTGGCAGGTTTCCCAGAGGAGTTATTCTTAATTGATATTATGCAGGTGTTTTTGGATTGTTCATAGAAGTTTTGTGTGAGATGGAGACCAAACAATGGAGGAAACGAGAGCGCGAACGATTTATTTAAACAAAGAATATGCGCCAGATATAACAGCAGGCCATTCCTTAATATTTTCCCTCCTGTGTGAAGTTGTTTGATTACTGCTCATCCAAAGTCATGTGTGCTCTATCAAATCAATGGCCAGCATATTGAGAGCTGATGTACTGAGGTAATTAGAGCTCTTAATTGTCTTCATCTCTCACTGTGCAACTCTCTCAACTGCTAACAGCTGCTGTGTCACCCCGTCGTGTATGTTTGTGTGTTTAAAATGTGTCTGGAGGGTTAGTTCACTTACAAATGAAAATTCTGTCCTGGTTTGACCATTTTTTAGAGTGGTTCTTGAAATCAAACTGGTTCCCTCAATGTGCTTTAAGTGTCAAAAACGCTGAAGCACATATATCAAGATGTAAGGAGATATAAACATGTAGCATGTGATTGAGACAATAATATCAAGATTAATATATCATGTTCTGAATATTAAAGGGATAGTTTAGTCCAAAATGTTTATATATCGTATTGTTCCAAACCTGTGTTAAGATTGGTTGATTACATTTTTATTTATGAAAGTCATTGGGGTCCAATGTTGTTTCGTACCCCAAACATTCTTCAAAATCAAATTCATATTTAATTTTGTGTTCAACAGAACAAAGAAAGCCATAACGGTTTGGAAAAACATTAGGATGAGTAAATTATGACAGATTTAGATGGTCTAAATCTTTTAAAGGTCTTTCAATAAAATCCCTGCACTGATTGATACATGGGTGGAACCTGAAAGCTGAAGAATGCTGCACGTTTTGCACAACATCCTGTAGATATGGTTGGATTTTGATGGCAACATCCTTAATTTATATCACAAAATTATGTGCATGCAGTTTTACGATAGTTATAAGAATAATTAAATTTAAAAAAATGTGTCATTCATCTGATGATGTTCATTTTAGTATAATTATGTCTAAAGCTCATTTGAATTTGCTCTAGGGCCACAAGACATGAAATTATGGTGCCTTGAAAGTCTGTCTACAACCTATTTCCTGAGGTACTTTCATCTCAAAATTCTGTATTTTGTGAAGATGCTAGGCTGCAAGACTGCTGCCTAAATTTCAAACACAGCCATGATTCTCTGTGAAAAGCTGTGAGTATCTTTCTTAATTACTTAAAGCAGGAACTCTCAACTGCGGCCCACATGCAAAATCCAGACCATTGATCATTGTATGCGGCCCCTCAATTGATTATGAAGAAATCATTCCAGCGTCTGATACATCATAGAGCAAAACTGATGAATAAGTTCAAAAGCAACCAGTGGAGGTCTATATCTGAAGAGAATCAAATATTTAAAATGTTTCTGGCTGTAGTTCAGATACCCTTGTATCTCAGACACTGACCAGAACAGTTTAAGAGAACATACATTACAGTTAATTAAAAATATATATATATATTATTATTATTTTGTTATTTGTTCATCAAGACTGCATTTATTTGATCAAAATAAAGTAAAAACAGTATTATTGTGAAATATTACAGTTTAAAATATTAGTGTTCTAATATTTTTCAAATGTAATTTATTCCTGTGATAGCAAAGCTGAATGTTCAGCATCGTTCCTCCAGTCTCCAGTGCCAGAACATTCTAATATACTGATTAGGTTTTCAAGAAACATTTATTATTATTATTTTCAATATAGAAAACAGCTGTGCTGCTTAATATTTTAGTTGAAACTGTGATACACTTTTTCTTTGATGAACAGTTCAGTAGATGAAGTCCAGATAGATAGAATGTATTTTTTCCACACTTTTCTTGTATTACATTGAAATCAATGGATTTCCAGCTTTCTCTGTCCACAATCAACCATCGTTGTATGTTTTGAGAGTTTCTACACAAAGTGAGCTTCTTCAAACTTGGCAAACCAAAAACCTTCTAAAATAAAAGCATATGGCTCTGGTGACGTCAGCATTTTATCAAAACCATCCTGTGTAGTGCCTCTGCAATTCTCACACCTCATTCCTCATTTCCCTTCAGGAATGTCCCCCTTGGAAGGTTCAGACATGGGAGAGATGTTTGATTTTTCCTGGATCCATCAGTTGTCGCTCTGGTGAGCGGCAAGCAGATGGGCCGTGGAGGCATTCGGTTTGAAATCCAGGGTGCTGTGAGTCGATCCTCATTACTTTCCATCAGGCCACTACAGAGGATGACTCCCCACTGACTCACTGTTACTGCCTCGGAGCAGAAGCAGGAGACCTCTGCACGTGTGTGCACGTCATTTCACCCTCTGGTGCCACTAATGGAGGTCACATTAAACCTATCATACTCCAACTCACTACCCCAGCAGCCTCTGCCACTGTGTTATGCTTATGAGACTGTCTTTGGGATTTGTATTTCATTTGACATTTTAAGCATAATAGTATTTCTCTGCCCCCATCGATACAATGACTTTTTGCTCCCCCCCATTCCTATTCTTTATATTTATCTCTCTCTCTTACTCTTTCTGGAGGTTGAATGAGAGTAAGGCAGTCAGAAGATGAGAGGATGCTCCTCTTCAAAGCTCTCAAAGCGAAGGCCTAATCAAAGGCCCATCCCAAGGAAATCAGAGACTTGTTTTTCCTTTAAATCTTTTAATTACTGAGCTGATGAAAAGAACTTGTGCGGTTCAAGTGAGATCCCAGAGTGCCGTGTGAGGGGGTGATTCTTGCGCAGTCCGCAGAAAGGTCCGCTGGCGGGAAAAAGATGTAGCAGAGATATATATTGGTGGATGTCATCATGCTCTGATCTGCTTTGTAAAGGACACACTTGTCTATTTCTATTTATGAATCATGCACTCTTAATGAGGAAAAGGAAATTAAAAGTCTGTCATCATTGACTCCAATTTATCATACAGGTTATTCCAAACCTGTATGATTTTATTTTTCTGTGGAACACAACATATGAAATTCTTAAGAATTATGTTGGTTGCTGTTTTTTGTGCAGTTTCAGTGAATTGGCACTAAAGCATTCATGGTTGAAAAAGGATGGAAAAGCATAATATACGTGACATACAGTACACTACTGATCAAAAGTTTGAGGTCAGGACACTTAAAAAAAAAAAAAAATGTTTATTCCATAAGGATGCATTATACTGATAAAAAGTGACTGTTTTTTTTTAAAAGTTACTGATTTCTGTTTCAAATCATTTTGAAAAAAAAAATCAGAAAATCCCGAGGGGAAAAAAGTATTATGGTAAGTAGCACAATTGACCCTTTGCAAAAACCTGCCCTCCTTAGTTACTGTTGCTATCTCCGACAAGCCATGGCGCTCTCTCACTACACATCATGTTCTCACACTGTAAAAATACATCGCGGCGCAAAGAGGAAACTGACAACGTGCTGACAATACAGATCAGGTTACTTCTGGTATGAAACAAATGGCCAGATTTACTAAACAGGGCAAATTAGCGTTAGAGCACAATTCCAGAAAAGCACAGATGGGAGGGGAAAATTCTGCATGTGATTTACTGACAACGCACACATTAAAGAATACAGACGCAGCCAGAGCATTTCCATAATGACCAGCGCAATCTACCAAGAGCAGCGCAAATAACCTGTTTTTTGTTTGCTAAATAATGGCATAAATACCAGTAATCTGATGAGTGCATTCATTTTAATACTATCCTCCCATGGCGGCTGGTGCTAAAAAGCAATTGGGGGGCACAAACAAACTTAATCACACTGTTGACTGAATGCAATTGTTAAATAACCATTTAACAAGTGACATAATATTGAATCAATACTGCTTAAAAATGTAAGATGAAAATTCAACTGTTAAAGTGTCAAATAAGATACCAAATCAGTGAATTTGAGTTTAATGTGCGTATATTATCTGTAAGTAATCATTAAACATTTGTAATCATTCAAAAAATATTATCGATTTATATTAACGCAATTCAGAGATAATTGTCCACACTGGGAGCCACAGGATAGCAAATCATTAATGATAAGAACTGAAAAGGGTTCAATAAAATTGACTTTTTATTAAAAAAATTGGCATATAAATGAATTATATTTCCATAAGGTTTAATAATGTCCAATTTAATAAGTATGCAAAAACTGTAATCTCCTAGTAATATATAGACCATTATGCTTTTTATCTTAATTTTAATGTTATTGACAATATATTATTCAAGTTGTCAGACACATATGTCAGAATGAATATGGGACACATTATTTACATATTTGCATAATAATTTTTACTTAAAAACTCACAATTTACTTGAAAAGAGACAACTATTGTATAACTACATGATCTGCACAAGCCAAATGTGCTTGGATCTCAATGATCGGCTCAAGTTAAACTGCATTGTTCTAATTACCTTCCGTGTCATTGTCATTGCTTCGTTGACAGGACTATGAAATAACAATCAGGAAAAAACAATAAAAGGCATGACTTACATCGCATCCTGTTCGCTAAATTCCATCCAATCTCTGCATGATCTGTATTTGTATTTATTTATTTTTTCTTCATTTGAATGCCTTGTAAAAATATTTTTTGTCAAATTTCCTTTCATTTCGGAAGAGAGATTGCGCCTATTTGACAGTCGAGAATGGTCTAATCACATGAGGCCAATATATATAAAAATTAGAGGTGGGCATAGATTAATTTTTTTAATCTAGATTAATTTTGGAATTAATCTAGATTAAAATGGCTCATTTGAATTCTGCCGAAGGCATTCAGAATATGTGTGCTACCCAAATAATGACTAAAAGTAAGTCTTTGAGAACGGGTTTCTCAAGCCAGGTGGCGCATTAGACCAGGGGCTCATCTCCTGTTTCCAAAATGCATCACAAACTTTAATCTCTTCCCGTCCCAATCCCACGAAAAAACTGGAGGAAAATCCCGTTCCACTCCCGGAAGAATGACTCCCATTCCCTCCCACTCCCGTGTTGTTTTTTTTTTTTTTTTTTTTTGATAACTGTCAATTACAGTAAAAATATAGTACAGATCACAGCGTGTCCACCTTATTAGTTGAATAAAAACCCAAAATGTCGTTTTTGTTATTATATTGAACTGAAAGCCATCTTATGCACAGTGTTGCACAGATTAAATTTCATGTAAATCATCCATGCTAACACACACGTCTTCTATTTTTATTTTTTAGACATTTCACTCTCTATAGATATATTTTTCAAAGACGGAGTTTCAAGCTCAAGTTCACATGAGACCTAAAGCGCATCCTGTTTGCTTAAAAGCGCAACGTTTCGTTGTTATTCTGAGTGCACACAAATAAACGTAGAGTCTTTACAGATTCGAAAGATGTATTAGGCTACTTTTATCTGTATGACCAAGAATGACGGAGATTTTAAGAGCAAGTGAGCGCACCGGAGCCTGTCCTGCAGCAAACGCGCTTCCACACAAACACTTCAATAGCGCATATTTCTCTAGGTTAACATCATATTGAGCGGCCATGTAAAGTTGCTACTACATACATCTTTCAGATGAAAAGCCATATTTGAGGTTGATGAATGATAGGTGAGCGTTTGGATGTCCTGCCCGATTGTATTACCACATAGACCAGCCGTTAACAATCTGTCCATCACGGACTGCGAGCCTCTAGTTCGAAGACTCGTTCTCGCCCCCTACAGTGCAATTCGGCTAGGTATACATCCGCGCTAAAATATCAGGGTGAAAGTCATCATAGCTTGCGTAGTATAGACCCAGCTCCCAACCCAACTTTGAGAATAGATTAACGGCGATATTTTTTTTATCGCCGATAAGAGTCTCGCGTTAACGCAGCACGTTAACGCCGATAACGGCCCACCACTAATAAAAATAATATTGATTCGCTAAGATCAAAAGTGGGAGGGTCTTGGGCGCGGTGATCTGCACCCCGAGGACAATCTGAAACAAGCCAATTAGAGCTCAGCCTCAAGTCACATGCATTTCAAAAGTTTACAGACCTAATAGACACCCATTAGTCTGGCGCCCCGCACACACACAAACGAAATACAGTTTTGATTTTTTACATTTTGAATAGGTGCTAACATGATGCTAACAAACAATGCAATTTCGTGATTAATTTGCAATATATATATTTAACTTATTTTTAACATGTTGAAGTCGGCTTCTTCCCTGGCTAACTTGATGGGGCGGCACCCCAGCGCCCCCTATTGACCAGCCGCCACTACTCTCCTACCATAAATTTTGGGTCTGAAAGGGAATCTCCTACAAATGCGTATTCAATAAGGTGAGGCGCAAAAACAACTGTGTCCATGCCAAGCCATAATTATTCAGTACTATATTAATGTCAAAAGACGGTTTGCACTGGCACAAGCTGTTATTAAATCTGCCCCAAAGTCTCAGCTTTCAAATTTTTTAATTTCTTTAGAATTTGATTAGCAATTTGATTAGCATACTCATGTGTGTTTGATTAGGGTTAGAGCTAAACTCTACAGGAATGGTCCAGATTTGAGGATCCCTGATGTAGACAATCAAAATCAGTTTTTGTTTTCACTACGAATCAATTTTAAATGCAATATTCAAGCCAGTTTTTCAGCCCAGTTTTTTATCTGAAAATGAACAATATGATGGCCATTCACATTGTGAGAGTCTCCTCCGAGATGAAGCTGTGTACACTATTAGAAGAGGATGCAGACAGTGTGGGTCAGGGCTGATGTGCTGTTTGAGAGGACTGGATGAGAGCTGAGGACATTGGATCTCAAAGAATGAGAACCAAGGCTGAGCTGTTTATCCCATCATTAATGAGCAGAAGAGTACTTAAAGCAACAGTACATAGAAACACAAGATAACTGGGCCAAGGCAAAGCAAATATAATGGCTTAGACTGCATTTTGTTTGCTGGTTTTCAATTAATTGACAATGGGCATTTTGTGCTTTGAAAACGTATTTTCAAATGCATGTGCAGTTGAAAGCAAATTCACTATATGTTATATTAAAGAATGTTTTCTTCAGAGATTGTATCCTTTTTCTGTTTTCCAGTTATGTTTTCTCCATAATATATAGTTTGATAGCAGGGTAAAGTCAGAAAAAAGACAATGATTTGCTTGAAATGTCTATGGCTATCAGATGCTTTTCGTGTTCAGACTGTGTAATTACGGCATCTACTAACAGTGGGAAATCTTGTCCCCCAACCTTCACGTCTCTGAAATAGCTATAAATTGAATATGTTCACTATTACAAACCTGTTTA
>QVTF01023989.1:0-48245 GCA_003573665.1 Oxygymnocypris stewartii | reverse complement strand
CCTGGGCACCAGGACCTGAAGGAAAGCAGGTTTGTTCATGCACAGTCTGATTATAGTTATACAAGTGTACTGCATTCAATTGTTTGATGTTTCATCCAGGGCCATAAGGGAGAAAGAGGTGATGCAGGAGAACCTGGAGCAGCAGGGACAAAAGGGGAAAAGGGGGAAATTGGACTGATAGGGCCTTCAGTGAGTAGTAACCAACATATTACATATCATGTTTACTGCAATCTTATAAGGTTTAGAGGTCTGGTACCCGACCCGAACACGACGGGTCCCGAAATACCCAAAATTGGGTTAATGTTTAATGAATAGCTTCAGGCTCTGGTCGGGCTCGGGTTTGTAGCTAAACTAAAACTTTATGTAGTAGGCTACGTTGCTTTCATAGACGCACGCACACACACATTATTGCACACAGATATCAGAGATTGCGGATGCGAACACAGCACGGAGACTTAAATAGCTTCAATAGGCTGACTCGTAACGTTATATTTCTCTGCAATAAGGGGGTAAAGGTAAAAATTGCTGTTTTTGAAGTAACTAAGCCTCATTGCTTGTAGAGAGAGACGCGCAGACGCAGGTTCACACACGCAACTTTATCCCCCCCCCCCCTCTCTCTCTCTCTCCTCTCTCACTAATTCAATAAATGATACAATTAATTAATACAAATAATACGATCTTACCGCATTATATCTCTCTGTCTAATTTAAAGCAGGCCGAAAGCTAACGAGCCTTATCTGATGAAAATGACCATAACTTGCCATGCTGGAAGAATTATCATCTTGTCGTATATAACCATTCAAAAAACTGAATGGAAGCAGAATATATGTGACCGCTGCACCTGATGCTCATACATTTCCATAACTGGTAAGTGGTTTTTATTTTGCCTTGTGAAACTGGGCCGAGCCTTGATGAATCGGTTTCTTTACGTGTGGTCTATTTGTTTACTGACCGTTGCATGCGATCAGAAAATACAACATCTTTAAAAAAAAGGATTTCGGGTTTGGGTCGGGTTCGGGCTCTAAATTTGACTGTGCTGGTCGGGTTTGGTCAGAAGATCTCAGGTTCGAGTCCGTGCAGACCTCTAATAAGGTTATGATACATGTTGATTTGTCATGGCATTTTAGGGCGAAGCAGGGCAAAAGGGAGATAAGGAGACTCTAGGCTTGAGGACAATCTGGTGAGTTTAAAACACACACTTATATGAAGATCCCATGTAATCCAGATGTAATTTAATGGATTGATCTTGATAACTCTCTTGTATGCCCAGATTATCTCTTTGCCTGGCCCGCCAGGCCACCTGGGCCTGCCGTAAGGAATACAGTTTAATACTTCCTAACTAGATTTTTGAAAAGATAAAAGCGAAGTGAAGCATACTAAAACTCCCCCCCACATTCATTTCTTTCAGGGATATCATGGATTACCTGGATCCAAGGTGAGACTGGGAATCACTGTTGAAACTCCATGTTCATAGGAGATGAAATATTTAACATCAATCAAACATAAATTTAAATATAACACAGGGAGAGCCTGGTGAGGCAGTTAAAGGAGAAAAGGGCATGCTGGAGAGAAAGGTCCACCTGGGCAGCAGGTAAGTTTTGCTGCAAAAACAAATATTGCAGAAACCACATCAAGACTGGGTTGATACAATTCTGCTGCTTGTGCTTAGGGTCTTCAAGGCTTTCCAGGGTCTAATGGCTTGGTAGGCCTGCCAGGTGCAAAAGGTGAAAAGGTCAGTGTTTTGTACACTTTAAACGACAAGTTAATAGACCTAAATGACTACAAATAACCTGTTAATATTATTTATTTTGCCATTGTGGTTTGTTTTCAAGGGGAAACAAGGTGAATCAGGTTTAGATGTAAGTAATCATTATGCTGTTAGTTATGTTAGCATATGAAGTCATTACTTACTGAACATGGCTTTTCTGTGATAGGGTTTCTCAGGGCTTCAAGGAGAAAAGGGTGACCGAGGAGACAAGGGGGAGAAGGTTAATGATTTTTGTGTTTAATACTGCAAATATGGTATATTATTTTAAATTCAATTCTTAATGCTGCACGAGTACAATCTGACTTTATTCAAAACAGTAAAATTTTACCACGCCTCTCTAATTTGCTCTTCTTTACTTCAACATGCAGGGTGACAGAGGTTCAATAGGAAAAAAAGGTCTGAAAGGACAGAAGGGAGAGCATGGACCTCCAGGGCTTGATCAGCCGTGTCCTGTGGTATGTCATGAAACCACGTAAATGTTGTTGCAGTTTTTTTTTGTTATTGTTGTTTTTTTAATCCCTTCAATGCACGTGCATGGCAAAGTCAGCTTCATGTGCATGTATTGAAAGAATTTACTACAATTAGAATTTGACATGGATGAGCTTCACTAACAGGACTCCAGTGGGTTTAGAGGAAATGGTGGGGAGGCAGGGGCTACATCAGATGCCCCCTGCCCTTTGGTACGGTATTTTATTGTTTTTTCTTATGTGTATACCCACATTCCATCCTGGTGCTCGGGGTTCCCTTGTCCTCAACCATGATATCTATGAGACTCTCACCATGAGACTCTCAGGATGGCTTGGCATCTCTACCAGAGCTTCTGAAATTCTTTATTACAATTTTTTTTTTTTCTAACAATGCAAAGTTTGCCCCATACACAAATTAATTCTAACCAGGGACATACAAAACTGCATATTTTTTTAAATTGACAACTGTCAAGTGCTAAAAGGATAGTTCACCTTCATTTGCTGGTCCCCATTAACTTCCATAGCTTGGGAAAAAATGCTAAGCAAGTCAATGGGGACCAACTAAAGTGAACTATCCCTTTAAAGTCTGCGTGAACCCGGAAGTTGCTGCCAAATTAATTTCACTATGATAACATATTCCAACTGACACGGAATATTGAATAGAGGGCAGGGTTTTTATTTTTATGCTCCTCCTCATTTCTCACTTGCAGTAAACTAACGGTTCGGAGGGGCATGGTTAAGCATATTCTGCCCAAGCCGTCAAACTGACGTCATCAGAGAAGTACTGCCATTCCAGAGTAGGGTTGTAACGATACACGGTATATGACGGTATACCACGATATAAACGCGTACGATTATCATACCGTGTACATTTGCTTATCTACGGTATTTGGAGAAAATAAAAGATGCAGAATCTTACCTGCGCCTAAGAAATAACTTTCCACTTTACCGTACTCTTGCTCCACCCACACGTGCAGCGGAGACAACATCAGAGACAGAGAGGCTATCTCTAATCTATACCCCATGTCGAAATAAAAATAAAAATTGGTAGTATGGGAATACTTTGGATATAGAAAAGACGAACGCTTATTTTTCCTCGAGGATAGACACAGTTCACAAAAACTGGTCGCAAAGCAGCCGCAAAAAGAGGAAACACATCGAACATGTTTACCTATATTTCAGAACGCCATCCCTCTGTGCAGATACAGTTATGTCCCATTTATAACTTAAGGTTAAAGTCTTATGATTTCCGTGATGTGGAGTGAATCCCAGAATCCAGTCATGACAATGAATTTACAATGCAGATGTCACATAAAACGCGCGGTTTGATGGATTAATGAATAAATAAAAAACAGAGCTGTCAAATCGTCAGAGCTGTAAATGGTCTAGTGTCTGTGATTGTTAAAGCGAAAAAACACTGCTATATAAAAATATAATCTGTTTGTTTTACATTTCTCTCTGTGAGTGAATGGCGTTGTATCATGTACTACATACTCAAATGCACCTGCTGTCTCACTATCGGAGGACAAACACTGAGATCCTCACTGACACTGAGAGAACAATTAATAATACTTTCATAAATTTATTTGATTAAACCATTGTCAAATACACTAACACGAAAAGCTCTTCACTACTTACCCGTCTTCTTTCTTTCCTTCTTGAGTGATTTGCGGCAGCTTAGATGATTCAAATGCGTATTACTGCCCTCCTCAGTTCACCACTACCCGTCAAAATAAAAGTCGAGCTTTTTAACTCGAAGAAATTATTAGAAATTACAATTGTACTATAATGTAGCCTACTTCTAAAATAATAATAATAAATAGAAACATTTAAGGAATATAATTTCCCCCTCATTTTTATTTAGTAAATCTCTGTTGTGCAGCCCTTTACGAAAGCATAAAATGCTAAGTTATTTTAATTTGATTACATTTGAAAGCATTAATTAAATTGTTAAAATTGATAGCATATTTGTATTGTCATAAAAGTACAGAATCCAGAAAAATTAAGTCAAACCAGAATTTATGAATTGTTATGAATTATTAATGATGAATACAAATTGTTAAACTAATATATATATATAATCAATGATGAAATCTACTTGATTTTATGAATGAAATTTGAATAAACACATGCTTTGTCAACCAAAAAAACCCTGTTTTGATTGTTTAATACCGTATATCATGATACTGTGAAACCGTGATATTTTCTGAGACAATTATCATACCGGCAAAATCATATACCGTTACAACCCTATTCCAGAGTTGAAGCAAATTAACAGGTTTTGATTGAAGATCACCTAAAATTATTTTTATCAGAGCTGCATTGGCAAGGTGTTGCGGTTTACATTCAGACTTAAGGTATTTCCACACTGAGCGAGAAAAATCTGAAAAAAGTCAGCGAAATCCTGGAGGGACTGTTTAATACACAAGCTTCACAATTTGAGATGAATTACCGATTCCGGGTGTTGGTAATCTAATAGGACATGAGAAAAAAAAAATCTAAATCTAATTGCACAATTTGTTTTCCAAAGATGGTTTACGCCATTTTAAGTAGTTCTTATCATGCTGTATGTTCAAGTGTTAATTTTTCTAATTAGTTTGCTTTTAGTTATTTAATGCTTTACATGGGGAGTGGTGTCAGGATTGTTATTGGGTCTGTGGGAGTTTGGGTGTGACTTTGATACAGAGGCTCTATCTCACGTTCACCACTGCGCAGACTCAGGCTCCAAATTAACCACTACTGCACAGACTCTGTTTTTTTGGTCAGTCATTTTCACAAGATGACAGCAGCCATACTGAGATGTTTTGACTTCACTTTTCTATAGTTCCAGGGCTCTAGACTCCTTCTTCCCACTGGTCGTGTTGGTGTGTGACTAACTTTCCCAGCACATGATTTTTTACCATGCACTAGCACGTGATTTTTTTTTTTTTTGCTACAACATGGGATTAATGCATGCTAATGGTTTTTCCATTATCATAGTTTATAGTTATATGCTAACAGAAGCAGAATTAAAGGTGCTTTATGTAATTTTTTTACTCTTCTAAAGACCAAAAATGACATATGCTTGTCGATATTAAGGAAACAGGTTACGTTTACACAGCTGATTCGCTGAAAAATAATGCCATAGCCAGTAGCATTTGACAGCCACCTTTGCGGTCGTGCTGACAAAGCGCTCGTACTGAAAGCGCCTCTTTCGGTCTCTTCACACGATCAGTGAAATCTGACTCCTGCTGCACTGTGCATAGCAGATGTTTTGGAGCAGAGCAGACCATGCACTCACACAAATGTGACCACGTCAAATTTTAACTCATAAATTCTCAAACAAATGGCTGCAGTCTAGAGCCCTGAGTCCATATTTTTACAGTCTATGTGTGTTCCTCCCCACGTCATCAGTAAGACCCCTTTTCCACCAACGCAGTTTGAGTGCTGGTTCGGAGTCAGAGCCTAGTTTCAAACTGGTTCTTTGTTTTCCGACACCCAAAGCACCAGCTCCGAACCATTAAAAGTGGTTTAAATATTACTGGGCTAGAAGTAAGAATTGCTTGTGTCAGGAGCTGGGGGCAGGGTTACCGTGACCAACAAATAGCAATGCAACGTCCACCATTGTTGATGGTGTTTAGGCTTGTTCGGGATGCATCGGTGCCAGGTGGACCGGTCAGTACCGGTGCGTCGCGGGAGCGACTGGAAGGCAGACGGCTCTTTATGCTTTTGGATCGTTCCCGCACTACCTCGGTATTGCGTGCAATGCATTTCGAATAAAAGCCCGTTGTGTTTGGCACACCAGCAATAGCACTGGCTCTGAGCTATCACCCGGTTCATGCTGGTGGAAATGGTATCAGTGTTCTTGGACATCATTGATTTCCTTCTCTTTATTTGCAGGGGCGTGATGGGCTGCCCATACCAGGATGCTGGCATAAGGTATAATTATATATGTGATGTGGAGAAACTGCCATAATAGTGAGGATATTGCATTATGACTGCAGTAACTGCTTCCTTTTTGTGTCTTCTAACAGTTTTCTCCTATTGCTCTCTTGCAGTAATGAGTGACTAACCTGGAGCATGGAGTTTTGTACATATTGATATATATTTTGCAAGTAACATTTGCTTTTTAATAAATTACTTATTTAATAAATTGGGTTTTCATATGGGATCCCCTGCAAAATAATGTCTGTATCGCTGCATTAACAAAGAGAGGCTCTCCACTGTCACAATAACAAGTGTAGAAAAGCAATGAAGCAAGCATCATAGGTGCAGAGACTGTACTGATATTGAGAAGAGACATGAACTCAATGCTTGTGGATGCACAGAGAATGCTGCTGCTGTCCTTAAGGAGAGAACATAACCCTGAACTTTCTAACAGACTGACCACTGTGTCTGCAAATGATTACTTCTTCACTGGCTGTCTTACTTTCCTGGGTGCCATTTGAAACAACCAACTCCATCAATTCTTCGCTAAATGTTTGCTTTGAAAGGAAGAGGCTTCAGGGCAGGGTGGCAAAGCTAAGCACCCATCTCAGCCCTAAAGGACACTGAATGGGCTTTATGGAGGAAGTATGTTTCCAGTGAAAGGGCTCACCTGTACTACAGGGAGGAACGCAATGTGGACGTTGCACTGGATTTGTACTGGTGTACATATAGACAAATTTGTACTCAGGAAACCCTTTTTACTTGGTCAGTAGGAAATGGCTTACTGTCTTTAGCTCATTTCTCAATAAAATACACCAGTGGAGTGGTGGAAAAAAGTAACTGATATCATGTAAAGTTGTCGTAAGTCTTGTCTGTTTATAAGATCCCTCATAAACTAAAACAACTTTTGTATTTTAGCCTATTCATTGTTGTTGTGGGGTTGTCTGCATCCTCAATGAGCATTATATGAAGTGTGTGTAAATAAAATGTATAATTTTTTCATTTAAAGGCCATTATGACTTATTGTCTGATTAACTCTGTGCAGTGCACCGTTTTATGTTCAGTTGCTTTCCCTTCACTCTGTTTGTTTACATTTTATTTAAATGTGCAAATGTTTAATTACTGCAGTTTGCCAAAGAGAAACATTTTAACCGTTAACCAACCTATAAGAATTTTGACCGATTAATACAATCAGTTATATAGTTTAAAGTCACTTATTTATTTATTTTTTCAATAATTTATTAAAATATTTTAAAAGGTTTCCTGCGTGGTTAAAATAAGCTATGTGTATAAAAAAAAATGTTTTTTAGAGAGAGAGAAAGAGAGAGAGAGAGAGAGAGAGAAACATAAGTCACTTATAAGAAGCATTTTATTATTTCATTCAGAAATAGGCCAACACGAATTACGAACATAATAATAAACATTGTAAACATAGCTAGGTTATTTAGTTCCCCTCACTTCGCAACAAATCTAAGACAACAAAGGCTACTTAGAAAAGAACAATAATTAAAAATGAGAGAACCACTATATTAATGACAAACCAAAACAAATGAATTTAGGCTAAAACGAAACTGAAACCAATGTTGGGTCTCTCGTTCAACACAAAATCAAATGTTTCTGTATTCGTGATTTGAATGCCAAAATAGTAGGCTATTTACTGTTTATGTAGGTTCACTTACATATAAATATACACGTAAAACAATTTTTTTTGCATAACTTCACGGTGGTACGGTGGTATCGCTTAACAGCACAGATTTCACTAGATATTTAAACTGAGCAGTGTATCTTTTTCATACGTTTGATTTTTTATAACGATAAATGAACCGGCTGCATTGTCAAGGTAGAATGCTTAAATGTGAACGCGCATGCGGCGCTGGAGCAAGCACTTGATTCCTCTCCCTTCTAATAGTAGAAGCAAGACACTGAAAAAAGATACATTTATAAGTATGGTTGCAAACACGTTATTTTAGCTTATTTATATTTAGCTTTTGAAAGTTAGTCAACATAATGCCTTTGTTTAAATGTAGCTAAAACACATTAATTGCAACTACTTAACTTCAAAAAATTTGTAAATTCAATGAATGTTTTTTGTTCACTCCAGTGAGTTGATCATAGCATATTTTTGATAAATGTATAGCCTTCTCAAATCATTACGAATTGTCTCAAATAAAATCTATAGATATAAAACAGTTCATATCACAATGTTAGTTTAAATGTTCTACCTAGATAAATGCACGCTGTTATTATATTATCCAAGCGCATATAGAAAGCTTTAAAATTACTACTTTAAAACTAAATAATTCAAATGGAAAATAGAAACTCTTTCAGTAATCCTAAACATGCATTTCTCTCTAAAGGCACGTCCAGTGAGGAGATGGTGAATAATTTTTTCATCACCATAATTGACGGATGTCTAAAATATAAAAAAAAGGCAAGGCCTAAAACAGGGCCGATTAAAATTTGTGTCTAATTTTATAATTCTAGGCTATATAATTAAAAAATAAAACAAATTATAATGGCATATACTATATGCAAAACTTTCTCCTATAATTGTATTGCTGTTTATATTTTCAGATTTTTGTTAATCTGTTCTGAATACCTTAAAATGTAAAATATTTGCTGAAACGCAATTTTTTCTGATGTGAATTATTTAGCCTATTGTTTTTTTAATCCATGCAGCAAACGCTTTAAAAACAGCTTTCAAAATGACTTTATTACGTTTCAGATGCTTTTAAAGAACTTTTTATGATCAATTTTACGGGTAGCCTAGCTTGAATGTAAAACATTGTCGTGAATTTGTTGTATTCCCATTTGTAAAATAGCTAGCCTAATTAATTATTGTAGGCTAACCCGATCTTATGATAAAGGCGAGTATTGCACGAATTTCTGTTTTTATTTGGCGTGATATTCATATGTAGAAATTGACTTTGGCATGCAAAAGACTGATCAATTCATAAATAATGACATGGCTGTTCAGTCAGAGATACAGGATGCATACACTACATTGCCAAAAGTATTGGGTCACCCCCTTCTAATGATTTAGTAATTTCCATGCGTACAAATCTTATTGAAGACACCTGGTGCCACACTCTAATCAGCTAATTAACTCAAAACACCTGCAAAGGCCTTTAAATGGTCTCTCAGTCTAGTTCTGTAGGCTACACAATCATGGGGAAGACTGCTGACTTGACAGTTGTCCAAAAGACGACCATTGACACCTTGCACAAGGAGGGCAAGACACAAAAGGTCATTGCAAAAGAGGCTGGCTGTTCACAGAGCTCTGTGTCTAAGCACATTAATAGAGAGGCGAAGGGAAGGAAAAGATGTGGTAGTAAAAAGTGTACAAGCAATAGGGATAACTGCACCCTGGAGAGGATTGTGAAACAAAACCCATTCAAAAATGTGGGGGAGATTCACAAAGAGTGGACTGCAGCTGGAGTCAGTGCTTCAAGAACCACTACGCACAGACGTATGCCAGACATGGGTTTCAGCTGTCGCATTCCTTGTGTCAAGCCACTCTTGAACAACAGACAGCGTCAGAAGTGTCTCGCCTGAGCTAAAGACAAAAAGGACTGGACTGCTGCTGAGTGGTCCAAAGTTATGTTCCCTGATGAAAGTAAATTTTGCATTTCCTTTGGAAATCAGGGTCCCAGAGTCTGGAGGAAGAGAGGAGAGGCACAGAATCCACGTTGCTTGAGGTCCAGTGTAAAGTTTCCACAGTCATCTGCTGGTGTTGGTCCACTGTGTTTTCTGAGGTCCAAGGTCAACACAGCCGTATACCAGGAAGTTTTAGAGCACTTCATGCTTCCTGCTGCTGACCAACTTTATGGAGATGCAGATTTCATTTTCCAACAGGACTTGGCACCTGCAAACAGTGCCAAAGCTACCAGTACCTGGTTTAAGGACCATGGTATCCCTGTTCTTAATTGGCCAGCAAACTCGCCTGACCTTAACGCCATAGAAAATCTATGGGGTATTGTGAAGAGGAAGATGCGATATGCCAGACCCAACAATGCAGAAGAGCTGAAGGCCACTATCAGAGCAACCTGGGCTCTCATAACGCCTGAGCAGTGCCACAGCCTGATCGACTCCATGCCACACTGCATTGCTGCAGTAATTCAGGCAAAAGGAGCCCCAACTAAGTATTGAGTGTTGTACATGCTCATACTTTTCATGTTCATACTTTTCAGTTGGCCAAGATTTCTAAAAATCCTTTCTTTGTATTGGTCTTAAGTAATATTCTAATTTCCTGAGATACTGAATTTGGGGTTTTCATTAGTGGTCAGTTATAATCATCAAAATTAAAATAAATAAACACTTGAAATATATCAGTCTGTATGGAATGAATGTATACATTATACAAGTTTCACTTTTGGAATGGAATTAGTGAAATAAATCAACTTTTTGATGATATTCTAATTATATGACCAGCACCTGTATATATATATATATATATATATATATATATATATATATATATATATATATATATATATTAGTGGTGGGCATAGATTCATTTTTTTAATCTAGATTAATTTTGGAATTAATCTAGATTAAAATGGCTCATTTGAATTCTGCCGAAGGCATTCAGAATATGTGTGCTACCCAAATAATGACTAAAAGTAAGTCTTTGAGAACGGGTTTCTCAAGCCAGGTGGCGCATTAGACCGGGGGCTCATCTCCTGTTTCTAAAATGCATCACAAACTTTAATCTCTTCCCGTCCCAATCCCATGAAAAAACTGGAGGAAAATCCCGTTCCACTCCCGGAAGAATGACTCCCATTCCCTCCCACTCCCGTGTTGTTGTTTTTTTTTTTTTTTTTTTGATAACTGTCAATTACAGTAAAAATATAGTACAGATCACAGCGTGCCCACCTTATTAGTTGAATAAAAACCCAAAATGTCGTTTTTTGTTATTATATTGAACTGAAAGCCATCTTATGCAGTGTTGCACAGATTAAATTTCATGTAAATCATCCATGCTAACACACATGTCTTCTATTTTTATTTTTTAGACATTTCACTCTCTATAGATATATTTTTCAAAGACGGAGTTTCTAGCTCAAGTTCACGAGACCTAAAGCGCATCCTGTTTGCTTAAAAGCGCAACGTTTCGTTGTTATTCTGAGTGCACACAAATAAACGTAGAGTATTTACAGATTCGAAAGATGTATTAGGCTACTTTTATCTGTATGACCAAGAATGACGGAGATTTTAAGAGCAAGTGAGCGCACCGGAGCCTGTCCTGCAGCAAACGCGCTTCCACACAAACACTTCAATAGCGCACATTTCTCTAGGTTAACATCATATTGAGCGGCCATGTAAAGTTGCTACTACATACATCTTTCAGATGAAAAGCCATATTTGAGGTTGATGAATGATAGGTGAGCGTTTGGATGTCCTGCCCGATTGTATTACCACATAGACCAGCCGTTAACAATCTGTCCATCACGGACTGCGAGCCTCTAGTTCGAAGACTCGTTCTCGCCCCCTACAGTGCAATTCGGCTAGGTATACATCCGCGCTAAAATATCAGGGTGAAAGTCATCATAGCTTGCGTAGTATAGACCCAGCTCCCAACCCAACTTTGAGAATAGATTAACGGCGATATTTTTTTTATCGCCCGATAAGAGTCTCGCGTTAACGCAGCACGTTAACGCCGATAACGGCCCACCACTAATATATATATACACATACACACATAACCTTGTGCAAGAAATGTCTTTGGAAAATGAAATACCCAGACCTCAAATACTGTTTTTTTTAAGTTATTTTTTATTTTTCTCCATCCACCTCTGCTTCCCTGAGCCTGATAAAGGGAAAACACTTTATCATGCCGTTTTACAAATTAAACACAGCGTTTTACAAATTGCCTTCTTATGGGTGAGGAAGGCTGGCAAGATGTTTCTGTATCGTTGAGGTAGCATGTCCAGCCACTGAGGTTTATCAGCAAACCAGTATCGTTTGCATGCCTTACAGCTAGAGGTCTGCTACCCAACACGAACCCGCGGGTCCCGAAATAGTTTCGGGTTAATGTTTAATGGATAGCTTCGGGCTCGGGTCGGGTTCGGGTTTGTAGCTAAACCAAAACTATATGCAGAGGCTTCGCTGCTTTCATAGACGCACGCACACACATTGCACACAAATATCAGAGATCGCGCACAAACAGCACGGAAACTTTTATTAGTAAAATAGCTTCGACAGGCTACTGATTCGCAGGTCACAACATTATATTTATCTGCAATGAGGCAGCAAATCGCTGTTTTTGAAGTAACTAAGCCTCATTGCTTGTAGAGAGAGACGCGCAGACGCAGGTTCACATGCACGCGCAACATTCATCCCTCGCTCTCTCTCTCGCTAATTCAAATAAATTATTAATTCATTCAAATAAATACAATCTTATTTAAGATCTTATGTCTGATTTAAAGTAGACAGAATGCTAACGAGCCATAACTGACAAAAAATGACCATAATTTGCACGGAGGAAGAATTATCTTCTTGTCCATACAAAATTCATAAACTCGGCAGAATGTATGCGACCGCTGCACCTGATGTTCACAAACTTTCATAACTGGTAAATGTTTGTGAAATGGCAGAGCCTTGATTAATCTGTTTCTTTGCATGCAATCGTGAAATGCAGCTTTTTTCCTTTTTTTTTGTTGGCTATTCGATGGGGGGGGGGGGGGGGGGATTTCGGGTCGGGTTCGGGCTCTAAATTTAACTGTGCCGCTCGGGTCTGGTCGGGTTGGATCAGACGATCTCGGGTACGGGCCGGGTTTGGGCTTCAGTTTTGAGCCCGTGCAGACCTCTACTTACAGCACAGACGTGAAGCAAAGATGTAATATTGCCCGGTAGTACCAAAGATCACTCGGGGTCTTCCCACACCAGAGGGCACAACATTAGGATTTTGACAGCCATAGAGACAAGGCAGGATGTAATTGTTCCTAAGCCTTTCCATTATACTGTGCTCAGGTTTCCAAATGAAAAAGGAATGGAGCTGGAATTATTTGGGTGACGGAAGGCCCGTGTTTGTCTCTATTAGCTCAGCCTGAGGAGGATAGCGCCACAAGGACACCATATTCATGAGGTGTCTTACTGGGTATGATCCTGGCCAGAGCCCCATGGACTCCATCTCGGTCTTCATCCAAATTCTTTGATGAAGAGAGCAGTTCCAGCAGCTAATATCTTGCAAGTAGATAGGTAGAGGTGCATCTGTCAGTGCAGACGGCATTGCTGCAGGAGCTGTAGGTGCTGATTGGGCTGCAGGAGGTGGTACAGAGCCATCAGTCTGTGAAGAAGGCATACTGGGACTGGAAGAACTAGAGACTGCATGTGATGTCGGTAGAAAGTCATGGAACACAAAGTAAAGGAAATGTATACATTTTATATATATATATATTTTTTTTTATATACGTATATGTATGTGTGTGTAAAACACTGATTGCACATGATGTGTATTTAACTGTCTTTACCTTTTTTGGTCGAGTAGCTGGGAAGAGTTGTTTCAGTCAGTGCAGATGGCATTGGTGCAGGTGTTGATTGTGCTGCTGGATGTGGTACAGAGCCTTCACCCCGTGAAGAGTGCCTACACATAGGAACTGATGTTGATGGAGGCTGCGGCAGACCTGCATGGAACAGCACAGGGAGGAAATAAAAAATATTTTAAAACAATGAATGTGCATGATGTGTATTTAATTGTCTTGACTACATTTTATGACTAGAATCATTGTATATTCTAGTAATGCAAATTCCAATAATGTTCAAAAGTCTGTAAGTAAACAGTACACTTTTAACAACAAATACAACCAGTTTAAATACCATGCATACAATTCATGAAGTGCACTCACCCTCACCACTGGTATGTTCAATCCTTAACAGTAGTTAGAACAAAATACAATGTTTTTTTAGAACAGGCAAGAACACTGCCAAAACAACAAATAAGATAATTAAATTCAGAAATGGGGGATAAGTCTGTATGTAACAGACTAAGCCTCCAAATCTGATGTGGAAAGTAACCTGTTGTAGATAAGACTGTGGATCCTGTGACTGCAGATGATCCTGCAAATTAAGCATTATAATTTGAATAGTTTTGCTCAAGTATGCGCAATATTATGTGTCATAAACATGCTTAACATGACATGGCTCTGTATAGCACACAAGATGATTCTTGATTCACTTACTCAGCTGTGTGAGATATTTGGCTAAAGAAAGACTCAGCATCATCCTCTCCAGTTCTTCATCCTCTTTCATCACTATAAAACAAAATAAATTGCATCAGTAGGCTTTAAGAATCAATATAAGCAAATGTGCATGCATTTTATTAACTTACCAGGCTGATCAGAGGCAGTACTTGAAGGAACAGGTGGTCTTGCAGCAGAAGCTGATGGCAACAGAGGAGTGTTTTTCGTCAGCTGTTTTTGCTGCTGTTTTGACAGATACTGCTGCAAGTTGTACATTTTGCTGCCTGGAACACACTTTTGCTTCATTATAAAGTAAGCATATCCGTCTGCCCTGTGTGCCGAGCGTCCCGAGTCCACATCAGCGTTGCCCTGGAAATGCACGAGGAGCACCTGTGCACAGCTCATCACGGGCTGATCGGCCACACCTGCGGCTCGTCAGCCTGCCGGCTCTTAAGCAGCGTGCTCACGGAGGAAAAGGAAGAAGCCTCTCCATGAGACAGAAACCTAACTCTCTCTCTCCCTCTCCCCCTCCCCCGTTCCAGACAGCAGTGTGTGACCGACCAGCACCGCCACGAGCACCGCACGGATTCACCTGGACACGACCGAGAGCACTGCCACAAGCCAGAACGGCATCACCACCCACGCCTTTTACTCATGGGTTAATAAAATCCACCCTCTGGGGCTTTGATCTGAGCTCTCCTCGTCGTGTGTTCCTTCCACCCCGTTACACCTGGTATCCCAAATTCTCCTCCATGTGTCTTGTGCTCTTGTTCCAAATCCAACAGTATTGTCCTCCTCTATAAAAACTGGCAATGGATCTGGCCTTTGAGACAGATACCGTTTAAGATCCTCAATTTCCTTATAGCTTCTTGAGTATTGAAGAATGGAAATGAGACTATCCTGGCAAGGACCCTCTGGGTTGAACTGCCCAGCCTGTTCTTCTTCCTCAACCTTATCGGACAGGTACAAAGCATAGCCGACATCATTCCCTAATAACCACCTGAAAGACTTGCCCTTGTACTTGCCGAATTGAAGATTGTAATCTCCCAACACCTCTTGCTTGTCAGAGACATCCCCTCCTCTCTGTAAGACAATAGAACAGGCATTCATCCTGACCAGATCTTCTCTTTTAGGTGTTGACTTGTCCTGCAGTGAAGGGTTGTCTTTAATAATTTTTGCCTCTTCTGATGGGTCCCGGCGTAAATGGCCTGATGGGCCTTTCCTGAAAGACACCTTGATTCTCCCGAAAAAAAAAAGAAGTTTTTTTTCATGATGCTGTTATGAAATCATGGCCTCATGAAAATCCTTAATAAAATGAAATACGACAGTTATTTACATTTATCAGACGCTTTAATCCAAAGCGACTTACAGTGCATTCAGGCTATACATTTATATTGTCAGTATGTGTGTTCCCTGGGAATAGAAACCCACAACCTTTGCGCTGCTAACGCAATGCTCTAACCACTGAGCCACTGGACAGACTGAGGGAAAGGGCTCACAGTCCTCCTCTACCGAGTATTCTGCTCGCTAATGTCCAATCCTTGGAGAATAAGATGGACGATCTTAGTGCCAGGATAAGTTTCCAACAGGACATTAGGGACTGTAACATCCTTTGTTTGACTGAAACATGGCTCATGCCATCGGTCCCGGACACGGCTGTAAGGCCGTCTGATAACTTTTATGTTTTACTGATGGACAGAACAGCCGAGGCCGGAAAAACCAAAGGTGGTGAAGTGTGTTTCATGATTAACAAGAAATGGTGTGACCTCAGGAATATCTCCATTCTGTCGCGTTCTTGCTCGCCTCATCTGGAACATCTCTCCATTATCTGCCCCGGGAGTTTATCAATCGTTGTTACTGCCCTTTACATTCCACCACAGGCAGACACTAGCTTGGCTTTGTCCAAACTCCACGATGAGCTCAGCGGCTACATCAACAAAAACCCTGACGCTGCCTCTATCATCGCGGGGGACTTTAACAAAGCCAACCTCAAGAAGGTCATGCCGAACTTTCACCAACACGTATCCTGTCCAACTAGAGGACCGAATACACTGGATCATTGCTACACTCAGTTTAAGAATGCCTACAAAACTCGTTCCCTGCCGGCTTTTGATAAATCGGGCCATGCCGCCATTTTCATCACACCGGAATATAAACAAAGGATCGTTCAGGAACCCTGGTGGAGAGGGAAGTGACGCGCTGGTCCTTCCACTCTGAAGCTATGCTACAGGCGGCTCTTGAAAACGTTGACTGGGACATGTTCCGGGCGAGTTCATCTGACGTCAGCGAATTCACGGATGTAGCATTAAGCTTTGTCAACACGCTAACCGAGCAAGCCACTGAAACGGTAACAATAAGGACATTCTCTAATCAAAAACCGTGGGTGGACAGAACAATCCATGACGCGGTTAACTATCGCACTGCCGCATACAATGCCGGTATTTTGTCAGGAAACATGAGCGAGTACAAAGTATCGTGCTATGCTCTCCGATGGGCAGTTAGAGCTGTCAAACTCCTATACAGAGAGAGAATTGAGTCACATTTTCAGTTCAATGACTCTTGGCGCATGTGGCAGGGACTGAAGACCATCTGTTCCTCTCGAAATAACTCCTCCGCAGAGGTGAGAGCAGATCCATTGCTGGCCGAAGAGCTAAACACCTTCTACGGCTGCTTTGAATGTAATGGTGGCAGTGTGAGTCTGCCGATCAACGCGTCAGGAAGCAGCAGACAGAGCAGCGATGATCATGTAATCACCTTGTCGGAGGACGAGGTTCGGAGGGAACTAAAGAGAGTGAACATCAGGAAAGCAGCCGGACCTGATGGGATTACTGGTCGTGTTCTGAGGTCCTGCGCTGATCAGCTTGCTGGTTTGTTTACTTCCATCTTTAATGAGTCCCTTGCTAACTCTGTGGTTCCCACCCCCTTTAAAAAATCTGTCATCATCCCTGTGCCTAAGAACAGTAAACCCTCTTGCCTGAATGACTATCGCCCAGTTGCCCTCACATCAAAAGTCATGAAGGTTTTTGAGAGACTTTTAAAGAAACACATTTGCTCCTCCATCCCTGTTACTTTGGACCCTCTTCAGTTTGCCTACCGCCCAAATAGTTCTACTGATGATGCCATCTCTCAGGTCCTGAACTCTTCCCTCACACACATTGACAGCAAAAATGGCAACTATGTCAGGCTGCTATTCATTGACTATAGCTCAGCTTTCAATACTATAGTCCCCACCAAGCTAGCTGTCAAACTCTCAGACCTTGGCCTAAACACTTCACTCTGTGACTGGATTCAAGACTTCCTCACCGGCAGACCACAAGTGGTGAAAATGGGCCAGTTCACCTCCAACTCCATGTCCTGCTGTGTCCTGAGTCCCCTGCTCTACTCTCTCTACACACACGACTGCGTGTCCTCTCACAGCTCCACCTCTATTGTTAAATTTGCTGATGATACTATGGTTCTGGGCCTCATTCCAACAATTCAGGAGCATGATTCAGGAGCATCAGCTTCAGGAGCATGATTGCAAAAACTGAGAGACTGAGGAGGAGCTTCTTCCCTCAGGCCATCAGGCTCCTAAACTCAAACTCAAACTCGGTCTCATAACATTTACATTTACATGACTCAATTGAATGTGTACATACCCGGTACAACCATGTTTGCACATTCTTCTTGCTGGTTGCACATTCCTCTTGCACATCCCTGTTTATATTATTATTTATTAAGTCCACAGTATACTGTATTGCACATTTTATTTCATTGCACACTTTACCCCTTATTTTTTTATTTTATTCTTACCTATATTTATATATATTCTCTTGTGTTATGTTTCATATTTATATTTTTTTGCACTGTCCATTGAGCAGACCTGTCCTGATTTACATTTCACTACTGAATGTAGTACATATACTTGTATCCTGTATAATTGAGTATGTGACGAATAAAGAACCTTGAACCCTTGAGGAACAGAAAGACACTTATACATAAAATAGTTATTTTAAATTGCCATAATGTTTCAGAATATTACTTAATATAGGTGTGAGTACATATATAAAAATATTTTATGACAATTTATTATATATATATATATATATAAACAAATTTAACTAATTAAAAATGTTTTATACACACACATTTTAAATTATACCATTATATTGCACTAATTTTTTTGTAATTTAACTATAATATGTGTGTAATACATATTAATTACATTATGAGAATCATATTGTAATGTTAACATTTTCACAAAAAAATTAAAATACATAGTAAGGGATTCATGATGAAACATTCACACTTACAAAGAAAGTTAAACTATAAAATTATATAAAATCAATGCTGTATTTTTAAAGATGAGTTTAGTTTAATATTTCCTAACATCACAAACCATTCAACACAATTAACAATACCATTACATGAGAATATGCATGCAATTTATATGATAATTATACAACACAGTTAGTTAATATTGCTAAAGTATAAAATAATAAATATTGCTTTTAACTTACCTTCTTGGTTTGACAGCTTAATTGCGTTGATCTCGAACTATGGTGTAAAAACAGCGGTTACCTGAGGTAAAATCTGAGGTAAAACTTGTGCGAAGGTAGTTTAGACAGTAAATACTTTTCAACAAACTTGTTTTGTTTTGTACAACAATTCGGTAAACAGCTATCTCTCCGATCGTAAAACTGGTCTCCCCTCCACTCACTGCGAATGACACTGGGCTTCTTAAATTACCCGCCACGGAAAAGACGAAACAGCGCCATGAAGTCTACGTGTGGCCAAATGTATATTGCATCCGTAGTGTTAAGCACTACCATTGAGAATGAATGAGAAAAGTTAAGGGAAGTTAAGCTCAACTATTTTCGGCTCCCGCCGCGCGAAAGGTCCCCGGTTCGAAACCGGGCGGAAACAAATACTTTGTTTTCTTAGCCCTTGTTTTACTGCATACCTTTACTGATACCAAGGCTTCATTTATGTGCTCAAAATTATAGTAAAAAAACACTAATATTGTGAAGTTGTGAATAACTGTTTTCTATTGCAATATATTTTAAAATATAACGTATTCCTGTGAGGCAAAGCGTACTTTACAGCCGCAATTACTTGACTTAATCCTAAACTAAAAAAATGAAATAAAAACTATTTATCTTTATCTTTCTCTCCTTCCCTTGCTCCTTCGTACTTATTTGAACAATGTCTGAGACTTGGTGTTACAAGCACTTCCTCTGTCTGTTTGCCTCTTCGAGATGTATTCACTTTATGTATTCCCCAATTGTAAGTCGCTTAGGATAAAAGCGTCTGCAAAAAGACTAAATTTAAATTACTCCAGTCTTCAGTGTCACGTGATACTTCAGAAATCATTCTTCTGATTTCAACTGATTGGTTGCATTTCTTATTATTTTTAAGAAGCTGAACTTCTAAGAAACATTTTTTTATATTTATTCAGAATAAAATATTCAATAAAATAGTGTTTTACAGTGTACAATGTTATATAGGTTTTTTCAGACATGGAATATTAATGTAATAAAAAATACCCATAACCCCTTGCACAAGGTTTCCGTAGTGTAGTGGTTATCACGTTCGCCTAACACGCGAAAGGTCCCCGGTTCGAAACCGGGCGGAAACAAATTTTCTTCATCCCGCTTCTCAGAATTCTAATCACACTGATAGCGTACAGTTAAATACACAGGCCAGAAACATTTAAACATACAAACATAACGTCAACCAGTAACATAAATACCTGGTTACCCTTTTTCATCCTGTCCCTACAAAAAAAATATATATATTGAATATCAATTTTTGTTACTGACAATTTACCTGGGATAAAAATCAGGTATTATCTTAAAGAAAGAAAGAAAAATAAAGAACGAAAGAAAAAGAAAAAATGTAAATAAATGGCCCACAGTTGGGACGTCTATTTAAAAACAGACCAGGACTTCTATACTGAAATCACTATTGGAACTGCAGAACAAGGCGTGAAAATTTTTTTATGCTGAAGGCTTCACGCTTAATTGTAATGACAAGATTGAAAGTGGATCACACAGGACTGAATATCATCTTGTTTTTAATGGGGAAAAGGAATAATGAGAACTGTTATAACTGTGGGGTTAAAGAAAATGCTGAGCATGTCATATTGGACTGTATTCTATACGAGGTGGAAAGACGGGTGTTGCAAAATAGGGTTCAGGAGGTAGGGCATTAGTGAAACCTGGCGGGGATATTAGGCTCAGAAGGAGAGGGAGAAGGGGTAAGGATCTCCAGGAAAGCATTATTTAAATTCCTTAATTACGCGGTTAATGAGAAGAAGATGAGCACAGTTAAAAGGACATGATGTTACACACTCTTGTACCGTAGGTGGCGGTATGCACCTACAAGTTATTTGCAATCCGCCATTAACCAAGAGAAGAAGAAGAAGGCTTCACACTTCACCTGCATATAATCCAAATATGCCTGGTTTTAACTACGGAGATGATCAGGTACATTTTACATGGATTTAAATGGCATGTATGCGATTTAATGTAGCATCTATAACGTTATATGTTTAGAGATGTAAGCTGTATCTCTGCCTGAAGCTAATAAAGCAGACCATTCTATTATTTGGTAAATGTTTTATTCAAACAACGTTTATATTATTGAAATCTGGGTTTCAGGGTGAAAACGAAATATGGATTATTTCCAGCTGTTTGGAAATGTTTCATGGCTATTAGCTTTGTATCGGCGGCATTGGCTCTATTTTGAGAAATCATTCGCATTCTGCCGTTAATCTATTTTAAAGTTTTACTCCTATAGAGTGTTTCAGTATTTTGTGATTTATATTACATATTTACTTGCGATTAGGCAGACATATAATATTGATAATAGTCTTAGGTACTGGAAGATAAAACGGCTGACATGAACTATAGCGAAACTCAGCCGCATAGGAACTGCGCAAAAGTGCGCAGCTATGATGCTCTAGAACACTTGTCTTTGTTTTGATCAAAAGCCGCTGTTTACACTGCAAGGATGGCATAGATTCACTAATCTGCAGAACATAAACAGGCGTCAGCGTTGCGTGCGTATGCTCTATCGATCATATCGGACGCGGGCCTAGTTTGACAGCACGAGCACCCGTTCAAGGAGGGTTTAAGGATTGAGTGGCGCATTAGAAATAGAGGTCTCTCCTCCAGGATATAATAACAGTAGCCACACTGAAATGAGTATCAGAGATAAAAAGCTTACGATACATTTTAAACCCGGGCACGTTGAGCTTCTTCAGGTAAGACTGTTGGTCAATTTCTAAGGAAGCACCTTCGTGGTATACAAGCCAAAGCAAATTTAATTCAAATGAATGTTTTATAATTCAAGGCGACCCATTCGGTATCATTTCCTGGTTTAATACAAAAAGAAACAAGTCGTGTGTTATCGTTATGGCACATTTTAAGATCAGTTGTGAAGCGCAGATGAACGCAACTGATGATGTTTGAATTGTTTACCAGCACTTTAAACTATAAGGAATATGAGTGCCACTGTTCAGGCACTCATAAATTGTTCACTGAACAATTTGACCGATATAACTTAGTGCCCATGATATTTTTCATTTTCATTCCGGCTCATTAAAACTCTGCGAGACTCTGATACAGTGCCATTTAAGCCCTCTGTAGGTTAATCATATTAACCACTTTACTTTTAAGAGTCTAGATACAAGTCAGTTGATTTCGAGTTGCAGTACAATAAATGTGCTCGAAAGCAGATATAAAACGGAAAACCAAATGTCATCTACACAAATTCAAGTCAGTATACAATGTAATTAAAATCGAAGAACGTCGGTCTAGAGCAAAAATATCATCTATGCCAACAACGTGTGTTAC
The DNA here is from genome assembly GCA_003573665.1 of Oxygymnocypris stewartii. Classification (NCBI taxonomy): domain Eukaryota; kingdom Metazoa; phylum Chordata; class Actinopteri; order Cypriniformes; family Cyprinidae; genus Oxygymnocypris; species Oxygymnocypris stewartii. The sequence continues at coordinate 26,086 of QVTF01023989.1, read as the reverse complement.
ACACGGTGTTGTAAATGGATTGTGAACATCTACGAGAGAACTTTATACAACCAAAATCCAACCCAGCTGTAGTTTCACTAAATGTCCTGAGGGTGGCGCTCTATCGACTAATAAACACCTGAGCACTGCAGTTTCAGCATCGACTGCACAACAGCATCGAGAAATTTCGAGTGTCAGTTTGTAAGGCTGTAGATTTCAAACGTTTGCAAATGTAATTTACGACTGAAAAATGTGTATTAAAAAGGTCCTTTCCCTTTTTGTTTTAGAGGGTTAACGTTAGCTGGTTGAGGAAGGCTATAGGAGCGTGTGCTCAGTAAGTTATGAGAGACTGTGAAAGCTAGTTTAACACGATGCCATTTTCTAAGGCAATTTCCAATCGTCTATATATCACCATAAGCTCGGTGAAGAATTTGTAGCCTAACGTTACTATAACAATCGAATAATAGAAACAAAATTACCTAATTTCTGTTACAATTATCAATCCACTGTGGTGTATAAAGTTACTTGGACTGAAACATTGAATTTCTTCTACGTTAACAATAACAAGCACGGCTAATTTCAATTACCAAAACAACGTATTTACAATAACTAAATATTAAGTATAAGGTACTCACACAATGAAATAACTGACTATTCAACATCTGAGGTAAATTGTATATACGGTCTAGTATCACGTCCGCTCAAAAAACTTTAACTTCAGTACGTTAGTAACTTACAGTTCATCCACACGACGAAAGCTAGATACTTATTGACGGCTCAAGAACCTTGTAATATCTTACCTTTCTTCAAATGTTTTGCTGTTTGCAAAGTCATTTGCAATCACACTGGCTTTTTCCATCAGTTGTCATTAAACCCCGCGAATTGATATCGTCTGCCAATGATGTTGTAAGGGCGTGTCCAGAGTCTGCGAGGAACGACTCTCATTGGGTTTTTAGATTGTCAATCACATCTCTGACTTGATATCGTTCTATCCAGTATTTAAAAATAAATAATAACAGTATAATAAAATAGAACACATAGACACAACGATCATGTGTGTTATAAAATAAATCCCATAGATACAATTATCAATTATTAAGAAAATATGCTACTCAGCCAGATTACAACTGTTTTCCAATACAAACATCTAGATACAAAGAACATTTGTGTTATAAAATGGGTTCCATGGATTTATTTTTCCAGTCGTTATACATTAAGAAAACATGCCACTCAGCCAGATTGTTTCATCTGTGAAAGGCACCTAATAAACATATTAAAGAAAATCACATTCTAAACTTCTTAAAGACATTATCTAAATGTTAAGTTAACATCTGATATCTTGCAGATGAAAATGTACACATCATATCTCAGCTATGTATGCATACTATTAAGGTATGTTTACTTGGTTCTGTCTATTAGGATGAAGTCTACACTCCATACCGGCGCGTGCTTGTGACTGGTGCAACAGGGTTACTGGGCCGTGCTGTTTACAAGGAGTTCAAGAACAATGACTGGAATGCATTGGGGTGTGGGTATAACCGTGCCCGGCCTTGTTTCCTGAAGTGTAATCTCCTGGATGAAGACGCAGTGCAAGGGGTCATTCAGGAGTTTCAGGTAACCCTAACCAGTAAGATCATCCACTACCATTCTCCTACCACCAGCCCATTTTTTTTCATACTGTACATGTTTGATGTGTCAAGAGTATTTTGCTTTATTTTTTTGAATATCAGCCTCATGTCATTGTGCACTGTGCTGCTGAGAGGAGGCCAGATGTGGTGGAGCTTCATACTGAAGCAGCCATGAACCTGAATGTTCATGCATGTTCTACTCTGGCCAAAGAAGCAGGTTAGTAGAGTGACAAATCTGTGTTAGATATGGTTAAAAAAAAGCTACATCGCTCATTAAATTTCTCCATAAACCTTTCCCACAGGAGGCATCTTCCTCATCTATATAAGCACAGATTACGTTTTTGATGGACGTAATCCTCCCTATGGAGAAAATGATGCCCCTAATCCTTTGAATTTGTATGGGAAGTCCAAGCTAGAGGGTGAAAGGGAGATTCTCAGACACTGCCCAGGTATATTGTTTTTCAACCACATCTGAAAGGATCTAAATGGTTAGTTACGCCTTCATTGCAAATAAATGCATTTAACCCTGTTAATTAATACATTAAAGTCTGACCAAAAATAACAGTCTGAAAGAACTGTTAATTGATTCATTAAAAAAAAAGGTTTTTATGAGGATTTGTTATCAGCATTCATGTGGTATGAAATAGGGCAATATGGAGCCCATATACTTGAAGAAAAATTCCTCACTTTTTTATTCAGAGGCCCAAACTGATAAAAAAAAATAGGCAGTTTGGTGCAGATCTTATTTATTTGGACAAAAAAGTAAGATGGAATTCTGATAGTTGTAATGTAAATCAAAAGGATCTTTATTACAGCATAACAGACAACTTGGATATCATTTTATCAGTTGTCACTTTGTGTCTCCCAAAAATATGTCATAAGAGCATTTCAATCTTTGGTTTGAGGATTACATTTCTTTAGTTTTTATTGTGGAGGCAAAATATAATGTAATGCAGTACAAAGTTGACTGAGAGATATACAAATAAGCATCTGTAAAGATTTCACAACAAAATTACACATGTACTGCAATCTTATATTTATTACAATTATACTAATAAATACCTGCTAAAAAAGTCTAAACTATTGACAGTAGGCATGTAGACAGTAGGTAGATTGTGTAGAACAGGTTTTTCAATGAACTTTTGATCATGTTGATAATTTAGAGGCCTCAGAAATGTGCAAATACAGTAGGCTTTATTGTAGGCCATTTATAGAGTTAAGCCTGCTACTATATTACAGTATTAGGAGTGCATAAAATGTACTTTCCCTTTAAAAACAATCTCTGTTCTCTTGATCCAAGCAGGTGCAGCTGTACTACGAGTGCCCATTCTTTTTGGAGAGGTGGAGAAGTTTGAAGAGAGCGCAGTGACCATGTTGTGGGACCGTGTTCAGGAGGGTGCCGAGAGCTGCACCATAGACCACTGTCAGCAACGCTACCCCACTTATACTAAGGATGTGGCATGTGTCTGCCGGAACATGGCTGAGAGAGCCCTTCAGGTGAGCCACTTGGTGTATACTTTATAGCAGGGGTGTCAAGCTCAGTCTAGGTCAAGAGCTGGATTGAAATAAGTCACTATGGTGCCCCCGTTTAGAGAATATATGCACAGTGTATGATCTACTTGAGCTAATGAAGTCTAGAATCAACTTGACTTTTCAATACAGTATGTTTTTGTTGCCCCCAGGACCCGTCACTGCGTGGAATCTTCCATTATTCTGCCAAAGAGCAGATGACCAAATATGAGATGGCCTGTGCAATAGCAGACGCTTTCAACCTGCCCAGCAGTCATCTTATACCAGTGAGTAAACAAAAAGATGAAAATATGCCCTTAATATATCCTCATTCCTTCCTAAGGTCAGTACTGTCTGTATATACAGTTCATTCCTTACCCTTGCCTGTAACCACATGCATACTACAGCTATATGCAGAATGTGGTCTGTTCATGTAAACATGCTGCCTTCTAGTTGAAGAAATATTTAACTTCACATCTTTTCTCCTAACTTTGTTTTCATCATGATCCATTTTGATTTGCTTTGGTCATTAACCTGGTATATGTATGTATGTGTGTGTAGATGACAGCGCAGCCTGCTGGCGCAGGGGCCCAAAGGCCACAAAATGCCCAGTTAGAGTGTTCACGTCTGGAGCTCCTCGGTCTGAGTGCGGAACCCACCCCTTTCAAGACTGCCATACGGGACAGCCTCTGGCCCTTCCAGCACGATAAACGATGGAGGCAGACTGTCTTTCATTAAGACAAAATCACTATCCCAATCTCAAGAAGAAAACAGGGCCACACTCTTTAAATGTTTAGTATTTCATTTTTTCACTGAAGCACCAATCCTATTTCACAGTTCTGAATGAAAACAGGTTCACGCTTTTTCCAAGTCCAGCAGCTTTGTTTGATATTCAAGCATACATTTAGTATAGCCAACAGGTTTTTCACCTTTATGTGTTTTTGTGCGAATTGCTCTGCTGGTTACTGAGTCTGGCCTTGACTGTACTTTGTGTTTCTTTCCTAACTGTATTACTTTATGTTAATGACAAGTTGAAGACATAAGTGTTTGATAAAAGAACAGATGATATCCTCAGTTTCGGCTGTTCCTTCTTTTTTCCTTAAAAAAATCTGACATTTACTTGAGGACAAAAGAATGCAATAAGATTGAAGCACCAGGAAGGTTGATCAAATAAAGCCTTTATCTCTTGTGCATTTATTTTATAATTTACTTTTGGATGACTCTTTTTATAGTTATATAATAAACTGGATACTTTATATACCATAAGAGTCATTTTAGGATAGATAAGGCTACAAACACTTGGAGATAACTGCAGCTGTTTTAACATATTACTTTGTTCCAAAACCACAAAATCCTGCTGGTTTTTGTAAGATCCCTTTACCTAACAAAAGCCAGTTCCTTAATTACATAATTTTTGGTATTGCTAGCTAATACAAATTCTGTAAGGTTTTGTTTGACTTTGTTGTATTACATCCCTGTTGTGTATGTGTGTGTGTGTATATATATATATACACAAATATATATTCCATCTGGTTTCATAAATGTACAGCAAATAGGTATCTAAAAAATGACTAAAAATATCTTAATTACCTTGCCATTTTGTAATCTAGTTATTATTAATACAGTTTAAGTGCCTGATTTTAATCCAAACATTTTAAAAAGTTCAATATGGTATCTTGTAATATCGTATAAGATAAAACGTTATTTTAAAATCTTGTGTTATCAAAACTCGTGACCATGTTATTTCTTGTGTGGTGGTGACGTATCCTCAAAGAGGCGGGGTCACTGGGTTGCGCTGTATAGCGGTCAGCTGATATTACCGCAAGTACATTTCCAATGGGAGTCCGCGCACCAATAGCACCGCTGTCTACTTGACATCACCACGTCCGTTCTGACCTAATCGAGAAGCGTTATTTTGTTCGTGGTTGCAGCTTCATCGGTTTACGGCCGACTTCAGCGACGAAAACGAAATCATCAACCAAAAACAACCAAACACTGAAATACAATAGAGGAAGTATCAGAGCAATTCGCTGAAAAGGAACTCATTTTTCTGTCAAAGGTAAAGAAAAAGAACACTTCCATGTCTTTTCTATGAAAATATAGAAATTAATTCCTTCTTTCTATATATTATTTAGTCTTTTTAGATAGCGAATATATATGTTTGATCCTTGTCCTGATCCTGTCAAACATTGACTACTGAATGCTGGTAGATTGGTCTTCAGGGTCTTACCGCCCCTCCATTTTCTTCTAAACATAGTATGGCGTACAAAAAAAGAAATAATGCATTTTGTCTTTCTTCATGATGCTGTTCTATTATTATTGATCATGGAAGACATTACGCATTTCATGATTATTCAAGTTTTTGTGTTTGTGGTGTAAACTGCTGTGTTTTCATGTGTCGCACATTTATTCGCGTGGGCGCATGAGATCCTAACCTTTGTTTGGCAGCAGGTGAACAACCGTCTTCTTGTTGTGAATGAATCAGACCCAGAGCAGTCGCCTGATTCTCATTATTACTGCAGTTTCTGTAACACTATACTGCATTCAATGTCATCTGAGTGAGGCTTGTTAATGTACAGGTCAAAAACAATAGATATACTTAACTTTTCTTCATTCTTCTGTCCGAGTCAGCTCATTTCAGTTAGTGTGTCTTAGTTTAGCTAGTTATCAGAGTGTACTGTGCTCCTGATAATTTGATTAGTCAGTTGCCCTTTTATTATCAGATTGAGTGGTTCAATAACTTTGTGCACATTAAATGATTTAATTTATAAAAAAAAATACCAGGTTTTTTTTGGGCCCATGGCCTTCTTCCTGGAGGCTCCAAAAACACATATTAATACTATTTGTGTAATACATGTTAAGTGGATATGCCCCTGTTCAATTATACATTTTATGGGGTTTCAAAGCATAAGTTAAACATACAGTTATGAATTATGGTTTTATGACAATATATTGTCCGGATTCACAGCAATCGTTTATAGGGAAACAAGCTCTGTTTAAAGTGGATTTGCTGGGTGTGTATCGATCATTTCATTCAGTATTGTCTCTGTGTTTGAGCAATGCATTGCCAGCTTGTTCCATTAAGAGCCATTAAGTTAATAATTTACCATCACTGAGTCAAGAGAGCACTCTTTGACTTCAAGCTAGGTCAAATACTCTCATTTCACTCATTGCTGTTCTAAGTATATTTGTCAGTGCTAATTCTCTTTCCATTGACAGAATATTCCTGTTCATGAGGCTTAATATTCACTGATCATTTAAAGAGGTGTTTTTGGCCCATGCTCTCTGTGATATTTAGAAATTATGAGTCAACTTAATATGATGCATCCACTTATTCAGATCAATGTATCATATTTAATGGAGTAAAGAGACTATGGAGTCAATATATAAAGGTACATCTAAAAAAATTAGAATATCATGAAAAAGTCTATTTTTTGTCACTCATTTCAGAAGTGAAACCCATATTAAATAATTTCATTACACATAGAGTTAAATATTTCAAGCCTTTATTTCTTGACATTTTGATGATTATGGCTTATAGATAATGAAAACCCCAAATTCAGTGTCTCAGAAAATTAGATTTTTACATAAGATCAATAAAAGGATATTTTAAACAGAAATGTCAGGCTTCTGAAAAATATGTTCATTTCTATTCACTCAATACTTGGTTGGACCTCCTTTTACATGAATTACTGCGTCAATGCGGTGTGGCATGGAGGCAATCAGCCTGTGGCACTGCTCAGGTGTAATGGAAGCCAAGGTTGCTTTGATAGTGGCCTTCAGGTCATCTGCAGTGTTGGTTCTCTCATCTTCCTCTTGACAATACCCCATAGATCCTCTATGGGGTTCAGGTCAGGCAAATTTTCTGGCCAATCAAGCACAGTAACACGTGTTCATTGAATTCAATAACACATGGTCATTGAACCAGCTTTTGGTACCTTTGGAAGTGTGGGCAGGTGCCAAGTCCTACTGGAAAATGAAATCAGCATCTCCATAAAGTTTGTCAGCAGAAGGAAGCATGAAGTGCTTTACATTTTCCTGGTAGATGGCTGCGTTGATTATGGACTTCAGAAAACACAGTAAACCAACACCAGCAGATGACATGGCAGCTCAAATCATTCAATTCAATTAAATTCAAGATTATTTGTATAGCGCTTTTTACGATACAATCATTGCAAAGCAACTTCACAGGAATTTACGTTTCAAAAATAGATTTACATTGAATAAAATTATCTGTTCAACCCATGCTAAAGCATAATAATGTGCGTTTGATCAGATATACCCATAGTACAAGATTGTGAGATGCATTATATGAATGCTTGGCTAAAGAGATGTGTCTTTAATCTAGATTTAAATAGAGAGAGTTTTGCGACCTTAGGGAGCGGTTAAGATTGTAGCGTGATAGATTAGTTAGGTACGCAGGAGCTAATTTATTTAGGGCCTTATAGGCAAGTAATAATATTTTGTAAACAATACGGAACTTAATAGGTAGCCAGTGCAGAGACTGTAAAATTGGAGTAATATGATCTTATTTTATTGACCTTGTAAGGACTCTAGCCACAGCATTGTAGCTTGTTTATTGAAGATGCAGGACAACCACCTAGCAGTGCATTACAATAGTCCAGTCTAGAGGTCATGAATGCATGAACTAACTTTTCTGCATCAGTAACACTTAACATGTTCCGTAGCTTGGCAATGTTTCTTAGATGGAAGAATGCTGTTTTTGTAACATGGGAAATATGATGTTCAAAAGATGGTTTGCTGTCTAATATAACACCCATATTTTTGACTGTAGAGGAAGAAACCGTACATCTGTCTAGTTGCAAATTGTGATCCAAGATATTCTGTGTACTGTTTTTAGGTCCAATAAGTAATATCTCTGTCTAATCTGAATTTAATAGGAGAAAATGATTGGTCATCCAATTTTTTTACATTTTTAACACACTCCGTTAGCTTAGATAATTTAGAAGTTTCATCTGGTCTTGTTGAGATATATAGTTGAGTGTCATCAGCATAACAATGGAAACTAATCCCGTATTTTCTAATATTACCAAGGGGCAACATGTATAATGAAAATAGCAGAGGACCTAGGGCAGATCCTTGTAGTACTCCATACTTTACAGGTGATAATTGAGATGACTCCCCGTTTAAATAAACAAAGTGGTAGCGATCGGACAGGTAGGATCTAAACCATCTTAAAGCATGTCCTTGAATAAATAAATGTAAATTATTTTACCTGTATGCAAGTCAGGATTTTCATATCTGAACTATGATGTATTTAAAAAAAATTGAAATATTTAAAACATAATATTAATTATGCGCAGCACACTACGCTGAAACATCACCAAACCGTTGATGTACTAGTGAACACAACGACATGAACACGCTGATAAATGCTAAGACTATTTAAAATGTACAAGTTTTTAGATAGAGGATGCATGTCTCAGCTGAGAAGGTAAATACAGAAGAGCCCAGCATGAAAAAACGAAACTGCATAAATTTGACGACTTGTACATAAAATATGACATGATGGGAGAACACAATACACACTGTGCTTGAAGATTTTATCCATTGAAGCACTGAAACTCAACCGACATTTTTTTTATGTTTCTTGCAGAAAAACAGATTGCTGTTCAAATTGCAAACCAAACTTGAGCCACTGTCATTTACTCCATTAAAATGTAAGAAGTTTAATGCACTTTTTACAAATCAAATGTAAATTAACTTTTCAGTATTGATCTTCTACTATGGACATCATAAATAACTGTTCAGTATTCAATACTTGCACTTATCAGACAATATTATTGTTAACCGTCAAAACTCTTTTATAACAGTTTGTTATATTTTATGAAATGTAGACTTTAACCAAATCTGTATATTCAACATCAGAGACATAAGGCTACAAACAGAATTGTTGTTTCAGCATTGTAAAAATGCATTTGTTTTTGGTACAATCTAAAATTTGTAAGTAAAATTGTAAGTTTGAGGATGTTTTCGTCATGAATTTTCTTTTGGGGTGGCCACAAAAGAATTCACCCTACACAAGGGGGCCTCCTCCTGAAAAACTTTGAGAACCACTGATCTATAGTGTCGAACGCAGCACTAGTAAAACTAGCAATGAGATGCAGCATTGGTCTGACGCAAGAAGCAAGTCATTTGTAATTTTAACAAGTGCAGTTTCTGTGCTATGACGGGGCCTAAAACCTGACTGAAATTCTTCATAGATATCATTTTGTTGCAAGAAGGAGCACAAATGACCAGATACTACTTTTTCTAAGAATTTTGACATAAACGGAAGATTGGAAATGGGCCTGTAATTTGCCAGTTCACAAGGATCTAGTTTTGGTTGCTTAATAACCGCCAGCTTGAATGATTTTGGGACGTGACCTAAAGATAACGACGAGTTAATAATATTGAGAAGCGGTTCTTCTGCTACAGGTAACAACTCTTTCAATAATTTAGTGGGTAGTGGTACAGGATCAAATAAACATGTTGTTGGTTTAGATGCAGTGATGTGTTTATTTAGCTCATCCTGTCCTATAGTTGTAAAACAATGCAGTATTTCTTTGGGTGCGATTAATGAAGCTGATGTACTAGATGCTGTAGAATCTACATTTGTTATTGTGTTTCTGATGTTATCTATTTTTTTCAGTAAAGAAATTCATAAAGTCATTACTGTTAAACTGTAAGGGAATATTTAGATCGGGTGACATCTGTTTATTTGTTAATCTAGCCACTGTGCTAAATAAAAATCTTGGATTGTTTTGGTTATTATCTATGAGTTTGCGGATAATCATCACTGACTATGGAAACTTCACTCCTTGTGAAGCTCTCCCAAGTGTTTGAATCGGCTTTGCTTGACAGTATTCTCAAGCTTGCGGTCATCCCTGTTGCTTGTGCAGAGTTTCCTACCCAATTGCTTCCTTCCAGTCTATTTTGTATTTAAAATGCTTTGATACAGCACTCCTTGAACAGCCACCCCTTTCAGTAATGAACCTCTTTGTGGAGGGTGTCAATGATCGTCTTCTGGACCATTGCCAAGTCAGCAGTGTTCCCCATTATTGTGGTTTCAAAGAACAAGAGATACCCAGAATTTATACTGTATGGATGGTCATTTATTAAAACTCAAATGTAAATATTCTATTATTTTGATATACTGATTTTTGACTTTCATTAGATGTAAGCTCTAATCATCAAAATTAAAACTAAAAATAATTTGAAGTGTTTTACTTTTCATGTAATGAATCTAAAATATATGAAAGTTTCACTTTGAAATAATTTACAAGAAAAAAATTTCAGCATATTCAAATTTTGTGAGATGTACTTGTATATATTTTCTCTAAATGCAATGCTTAAAATTATGTGATTTGAAATATCCATATGACTGTACTTTCGTTTAGTTCTTTAATAGCCTCATATACTGGTTATGTGCAGGTATAGAGGTTGATCTCAGTGGTGTAACCTACGTGATACGCAGGTATACGCCGTATACCCACTAGGGAAGGTCAAGGATTTGCGTATACCAACTTTAAAAAGCATGGGGATACGTAACAACATCGTTTTGTGATAGACCTTTTACAAGTTAATTCATAAATTCACCCAGTCTCTGTTGCGAAGCACCGTCTTTCTGATAATTACGCCGGATTTATGTTGACGACTATTGCGAAACTGTAAATTAACTAATATATGAGATATGAAACTAACTACACCCTTTCAGTGTTTTCGTAAGCCTGACCCTGAAGCTGCTGGCGATATTTTGATCCGATATAGCCTACGTGTCTGGTGTAAAAATGAAAATGAATGCCAAAATTTATAATAACAAGAGCTCTGACAAAAAACGTTCTTTAAATGCTTTTAAACATGTCTTCAATTCTGAAAACTGTTAATAACAACAACATTAAAAAAACAGTAATATTAATAATAACATAAGTGCAGTGATCACCCAGAAGCATTCTGTAAACATTTTGTAAAACTTAAAGTAAACGTATTTAGCGTATTGTATGATTATTCTCAACAAAAGTTGTAATAATTGTTGTAGTTGTATTACGTATATTCTACTGCACCACAGTAATATATTCGGCTAAACCGAACTTATATTTTGACAGGTTGCCATGAGGACCTTTTAAGTTTCTGTAGCCTATGTATATATGATATGACGATCGTTTTACTCAAATGAAACGGTCAAATGCTCATGAAGTGACTCTCCGAGCAGTTCTAGGGATGTGTCCTCATTTTGTGAGGATGCTGAAAACACCGCGAGCATCACACGCTCGAGTATGTATGTGTGCAGTAAATGAAACCGCGCGTCTGTGTCATTCATTAACAAAGATGCAGTACATGCAGGATTCATATTTAAAGTGTTTTTTGCGGCTTAATATTTATAGATACTAGTCCATAGCGCGAGTCGATTTAAGTGTACTGACCTATTTTTGATTAATTCATCCAAAGCTCGACAAATTCCATGACATTCCGCGTTATACGGTAAATTCCATTATGACTGCATTCCGTGATTCTGCCCGAATTTTTCCGCATCGCGGAAAAGGTTGTTTTGAGGTGTTTTGCAACTTCAGTGTAGTGGATTGTGATTTATTGCAACTTCAGCAACGTCTGCTGCTGCCTTACCTTTGAGAGACAACTGATGCGTGATCACTGAGGCAGCTCCAGTTAGCAAGTGCTTTCGGTGTGAGACTGCCTTCAGTTTTCCGCGTTGATTGGTCGGACTCGTGACTCTCTACATATCAGATGAGCGGTGGGCGGAGATTGCTCTAGATTGGAGTGTTGAGCTCAGACAGGCGGCATCGAGCCAAATAGTGCATTTAAACATTAAATAATTTCACCTGTATTATTTATTCACCAATAAATAATGTCACCTGTAAATAGTATGTTTGTTTGCATAAAAAAAAAAAATTCGGCAAATCTGTTTTGAAAATGGCCGATATCGATAACCGTAAAAATGCTTAATATCGGCGCCGATAATTGGTCGACCCCTAAAACAGATGACAGGGACGTTAACATTATAAAAATGAGACTGAAGGCTGATACTATCCTACACACGGTACAGAAAACGAGGCCGATGCTATTGTAATGTTACTTGGTACGTGGTAGAGTATATGTTGTCATAACAGCAGGGGATTGTTGGCCTATAAGAACGATGAGTGATTTCAATAAACAAAAAGTTAATATTTAGTGATTTACATTGTCTGAATATAACAGTAGCCTATTGCATGATTTTTCTCTATTTCGTCAACTAAAATGGTTTCAAATAAACTCACAACTGAGCCGCTGGATATCGCCATTCAAACACAGCGTTGTTTCGTTTATGAATGAATCTGCGATTTAAACTAATCTAGTGAGTCAATTCAATTACTCATTCATAAAGACAGTCACTGCCTGAGTTCCAATGTGCAAAGTATCCATCCTAAATGTGATATTAGTAATTTTCAATACTATTTGGAGCAGATATAGGGTGGATAGTATGCACATTGGGATGCAGGGACTTGCTTTGTTCCCGAATGAATCAGCCGTTCGAACGAATCAATTGAATGAATGATTCAGTGATAAAATCAGTAACTTGCCGCCACCTAACGGCAGTCTTAGTTTCATTTTTAAAGTAGCATTTCAGTTATTTAAATCAATTAATATATCTATATTAATTTTTTTATATTTAAAACATTAATCTCAACACGAATTTATGAAGTTAATTGCACTCATGCCACCTCTGAGCCTCATTAAATCTCTGTAAATACCTACAAGCCACTTTTGTGTTCTTCTGTGCCTCTACTGTAGTGCAAATTAATTGTGTTAATACTTATTTTATTTGATCTGTAACCTATTCGTCTTATTGCATTGTTTTAATTAGAAATGTAAAAAAGCGTATAAAAATACACTTTTGAGTTTTACATGAAAGGTAACACTTCAAATAAAGTTAGAAAAAGATGCCCCTGTAAATCCCTTTAAGGAGTCCAATATTACTTCCATTTTGAGCTCAGATTATAAAAAGAACAAAACAATTATTTTTCTACTTGATGTCTTAACCAATTGATGTTTGTTACTATATACTTCCTATAATTTCAAGTCTATCAGATTATTGCAACCTGAGATATGGGTCTCCGTGTGTTCACACTGTCTGGTGGCCATTTTGAAAGCTGTCTAAAAACTTTCACCAAAACTGGAGCCCTTTAAATGTGCATTTTTTAGATGTTTAAGCCTTTATTTTGGGTAAGTTTCACTACTTACAGTATAAATAAGAGATTATGTTTAGACTTTTGCATATTACAACCTGGAACTTGGATGTGGAAAATAATTACAGATCTACAGATACACAGTTGGCTGACTAGCTGTATATGATTGTGTGCTATACTAATATATTACTTCACCAGCATTACTGGCTTGTACTTTTACATCCATAATATTATACATTTACAGTTTATTGCTGGTCTGTGGTTGTATACTGATGTAATTTCTTAAGATTTTATTTTAAGGTGATCTTAAAGGTTACACTACTATGAAAATCACACCGCTTCAGTTTGACATCAATAAGAAAAAGTATAATTTTATAGATATTATTATTAATAATAGTTGTTCATATTAAAATATGTGTGAACGTAATACGTGACCTAGAATAATTATTTAGCAAAATTTTGTCATTTAATAAATATTACATTATTTTATTTTTTTACTAATTATTATTTTTTTAATTACAATTATTAAAAAAGTATAAAAAAATTGTTTTCTGCCTCCAATTAAGATCAGTGTGCTCTCTTTAAGCTCTTTCACATTGAACGTCTATGTAAATACTTCATAAACAGACTTTAAATATTATCTGATGGTCGTCACTTTAAGTTAATCTTTATAAAATGATGAATAACTTATTTTAACAGCTTTAAGATGACGAAATCGAGACATAATATAGTTTATGCCCAAAGATGAAAGAGGCATGTCATCCATTCAAAGAAGAAGCCATCAGAAACCTGTCATATCTGTCCAGGAACAAAAGCAACCAAAGGCTGGAATACATTACATTTACATTTAGCAGACGCTTTTATCCAAAGCGACTTACAGTGCATTCAGGATATACATTTTTTTTGTCAGTATGTGTTCCCTGGGAATCGAACCCACAACCTTTGCACTGTTAACGCAATTCTCTACCACTGAGCCACAGGAACATACACAACTTTTACACAGCATTACACAACTTTTAAAATGTGAACATATTTTTAAAACACTGGGCTTCATTCATACACTTGCCTACATTGTACATAGTTTGTTTTGTAGTTTTTTTTTTATGTGTTACTTCGCTGAATGTGGACTAGTCTAGATGTTGCTTAAATGAAGCTTCATTATGAATATATAACTGATCAAATTAAATGCCATTTTTCTTGATTTTAGTGTTGTTGTTTTTTGTGTGATTTGACTTTGTACCTTCAAATACATTTTATTTTCAGTTATTCTTTAAAAAGGTTGTTTAAAATAAACAAGAATGTTTAATAAAACATGATATGAGCTTAATGGGAATAGGGGTGTGCTTAAAGGATACAAAAATGTACAAATACAAAATATTGTGCACTAAAATGACTCAATATAGATTTTGGTGAGCTTAATAGGTACATTTAGCCTTTATTTCTTGAATACTATGCTTCGAATGTGTATATAAAAGTATGGGAATGTTTTTTTTTTCAAGTACACATTAAATTCATCAATATTGTTTAGCAAAAGTTAAAGTAAAGACATTTATATTTATAATATAGCCTAATATATATAATGTTGCAAGCCATTTCTAATTCAAATGAATGGTGTTTTTGTTTTAACTTTGTTTATCAGCCTACTTTTTTTTTTACAGTTTTCACAAAGATACTAAGCAGCACATTTTCTTTCAACAGATAATAAGTATTCTTGAGCACCAAATCAGCATATTAGAATGCTTTCTGAAGGATCATGACTTGAGTAATGATGGTAAAAATTCAACTTTGCCATTACAGGAACAAATTGCATTGTAAAATATATGAAAATAGAAAAGTTACTTCAAAGTGTAATTGTGACGAGTGGGGCGGGGCCGAGAGCCGTGGGAACGGAGCGAGGCCGGTGGAGTGAATGATAATGAACGACACCTGCGCCACTCACCGGTCTCGAGTCCCACGGAGGAGCTCCGGAAGGAATAAAAGGAGGAGTGACAACAGTGGAAGAGGAGAGAGGGCCAGGCCTGGAGTTTTAGTTTGTGTTTTGTGTGCGGCAGTCGGCCGTGAGGGGCTGCCGCTTTTCATTTGTTTGTTTATTTATTTATTATTAAATATGTTAAATGTTCGCCGGTTCCCGCCTCCTTCCTTCCTTTACACGAACTTTGTTACATTGGTGCCGAAGCCCGGGAGGAAGGAGGGACACGCTGTCAGAGAGCCCTCGCTGCTGAGTGGGATCGCGGTGCTGAGGAGATCGGGCAGCAGGAAGTAGCGGAGACCGCCAGTGGCTGCCCGAAGCGGTGGTGCTGGAGCAAAAGAAGAACAGGTGGGACGGAAGACTCGCTGCCGTGCTCCTGGGTCGAGGAGGGGTGGCTGTCGTCCGAGAGGGAGCGGAGGAGTCGCCCCGTTCGCCTGGAGGCCGAAGCCTGCTGCCATCCGCCATGTTTGGGGAGGAGCAGGGAACGGGGGACTCGCTGCCGGCTGCCCTCGACCGGAGGAGCCACCGCCGGCCGCCAGGAGGCGGAGGAGCATCGGGCCGTCCACCAGAGAGGTCCAGTACCATCGCATGGCACCGCGAGTGAGCCGCTCAGTTGGTTGAGGACCGAGCGGCAGTGTGTCCGGGAACCGGACCGAGATTTTTTTTTTTCCTCTCTCCCCTCTCTCGTCGCTGTCACTCCTCATCCTTCCGTCTCCTTTCTCTCGCCTCGTCTGTCCTTACCCCCAGGTACGCCGCGGCCGCCCTAACGGGCTCCCCCCGGGAGAGGGGGGAGGGGGGGAGTAGAGCGCAGTCTCGTGAGTACCCCCCGGCCTGCGAGGGGCGATGGGGGTATGTGACGAGTGGGGCGGGGCCGAGAGCCGTGGGAACGGAGCGAGGCCGGTGGAGTGAATGATAATGAACGACACCTGCGCCACTCACCGGTCTCGAGTCCCACGGAGGAGCTCCGGAAGGAATAAAAGGAGGAGTGACAACAGTGGAAGAGGAGAGAGGGCCAGGCCTGGAGTTTTAGTTTGTGTTTTGTGTGCGGCAGTCGGCCGTGAGGGGCTGCCGCTTTTCATTTGTTTGTTTATTTATTTATTATTAAATATGTTAAATGTTCGCCGGTTCCCGCCTCCTTCCTTCCTTTACACGAACTTTGTTACAGTAATATTTTACAATATCACTGTTTATGCTAGTTTGACTTAGTTTTAGTGGACTGTAATACCCCTGCCTAGACTGTTAAAAACAAACAACAAAAAAGGATTAATGCACTTTTTAACCTTTTTCTTAAAAAATGTAAAGATTTTGTAATAACTCTAAACTGTTGAGTAATACATGTTGTAAGTTTAAGCTGATGAGAAAACCAAAGGTGAACTTGATGTCACATGTCTTAAACATATTGTATAACTTCATTGCTCTCTTCCAGGTAGTCCTCTCATCTGCAGTGTGCAGATGAATTACGAGCAGCCTCCCCCCTACACCGGGCCGGGCCCCACCGCTCCAGGATACCCCCCTCCCGGCGCTCCCGGGTACCCTCCTCAAGGATATCCTCCTCAGGGATACCCTGCACAGCCGTACCAAGGATATCCAGTCAATACTGACCAGCCCAACCCTGGTTACCCAAACTACCCTCCTGGACCCCCTGGGTCATACCCAGTCCAGCCAGGATACCAGGGTTACCCACAACCACAGTATGGCGGCCCAGTGTACGGGGAACCTCCTAAGAACACTGGTAAGATCCTTGATTTCGAAAGTGATTTCCTGTCATATTCAGGTTAGATTCACTCTTAACTTCCTCATAAACATCCTCATTTGTAAAAGTGAGGTCAACAGATTTACACAAAACAGATTGAGCTTGCACAGTTAGTGGAAATATTCATTGCTCATAGTTTCTGCAACAGTCATGTAATAATTTCAGTTGTACTGTACTTAAAGTATTATTTTTCTTGGTGTTCTTCATTTTATCGAGTTTAATAGGAGGTTAACACAAGTCAGAATATTGTAGTATGTTATTAGCTGTTTAAATTACATAATTCAATTGTTTAACTTCTGTGACCTGCTTGGATTTAAATTAAGTGTTAATTAGAAATTCAGCTAGATTTTAATTAGGTGTAAATTAAATGTACATTGGAGACCTTCTGAGACCAACTGAAAAACATGTAATTTATAATCTGCTTTGCTTTCATACTGTTGCCATTCTGAGCAGTGTTTTTCTCCATCTCTGTGTTTTTTCTCCAGTGTATGTTGTGGAGCAGGGCAGGCGGGATGATTCTGGGGACCAGACATGTCTAACTGCATGCATGACGGCTCTGTGTTGCTGCTGTCTCTGGGACATGTTGACCTAGAATAATAAGGAAACCACCGTGAGCCACTCTTTTATTTGTAAAGTTATTTCACTCCATGTTTTAATCCTTATTTATGTGTGACTACTGAAAAAGTAATTGAGATACAAATAGAGTAATGTTTTGGGTGTAGAGTCCATTTCCAATAGTCCAGCATGGAGCACCACTTTTTATTCTTTCAATGATGCACGATACGCACTGAGAGATTGATTACATGCGTCAATCTTATTTTTAAATCATTAAACGGAATGTTTTTATTATTTGTCTTTTGAAAATTATACAGATGTCATCTTCAATAATGAATGCAAACATTACAATTCTGCTTGTTTATAGACCAGGTTGGAAAATCAAAAATGGCCTTGAATGTTTGAGCTGTCTTAATATGTCAATCGCAGAAAAAGTTTGTTTCTATTAAATAAAATAATGGAAATATGACATGTCATCACTTTTGTTTACTCAAATTGTGCTTTCTGTGTAGTTTCTGCACTCCTACCATACACCAAATGACAAAAAATAATGATTTTCAAATGAATTTTCCGGTTGTGTTTTGAGCAGAGCTGTGTAGGTTACTTACAAATTATAATCCGTTACTGTTTCCAGATTACATGACAAAAATTGTAGTCAGTAACGTAATCTGTTACATTACACATTTTAGGTAATATAATCGGATTACTTTTGATTTAACTCGTTTATCACATTGATTTAAATAGCATTATCTTGTATGATAAGGATGTAAAAAATGCAGAGTAAGAACTTGTTCCATTCATAGTATTTTACAACACGAAGTGCATTAAACATTATATTACATCAAGGTTTCCCAAACTAGGGACACTTATGCTTAAATAGCATTTAAAAAGCTTATTTTTCAGGCTAGACCAGCCAATGCGCACGCGGAGACATAACGTGCTTAAACAGCGCATATGCATTGGCTGGTCTAGTCAGGTTTTTATGGGAAATGTGGTTCTTTCATTTAGAAAGTCGGATTATTCCCCAATATTGCGCATTGCAGTTTCTCCCATTCATAAGCAGTGTTGGGGAAAGTTACTTTAAAAATAATGCATTACAATATTGCGTTACCCCCTTAAAAAGTAACTAATTACGTTTATTTAACGCATTATTAATAAGTATTTTTTTCAGTCATCACACTTCACTGGCTTTTCATTGTCTTCTACTGAAGTGCTCCACCCCTCGGATACAACAGATGACACACTTTTGTCTACTAACACAAGACAAAAATCATCACTGATTGTAATCTAGGATAGGTTGTTGTATTCATGTTCATAAATAAAGAACCTGTAGATATGTTGACCTCATGGCTTTGCTGGAGCCTTTTTTTTTATTTATGTTGGTGTGTGTTGAAATACACAGGGTGACCAAATGTCAAGACGCATCAAGTTCCTTGTAAGCAGAATTTACGACATCCCTTGTTTTGAGTTATTCAACGTGTACTTAGCAGAATCTCAAGAGAAAAGTGCAACACTCTCGAGTGATCCCTTCCCCCAGCACCCAGTGTGCATCACTTCACTGAAAGTGGTTCCCATGGGTGTAAACTTAACACCTGCACTGCAACAGGCTATTTAAAGCAAAGCTGTGTTTACCATTTTCTCACTGTCAGCAATGACCGCTACAGCCAGTCTATCTTTGGCCATTCAGTCTGAAACTTCATGGAAGTAACTGCAAAACTATTCATAATTACTATATTGATTCAATTTAATGGTAGGCATTTTTTCAAGAGGTCAGAATTCTTAAACTCTGTTTATGTCAGTCCTTGTTGTCCACAGAAAGCTTTACAAAAGAATTCCTGATGTTCTCAACGGACTGTCATTCCACCTCACCGGCCAAAGACAATCACGGTTTTGACTTCTAGTTCTCTGGCATTTTAACTACAATTCTGGATAAGGGAATAACAGGACAAGGCATTATTCTCTGAGGGTTCACAGTGTTGTGTGTTATGGAACTGCTGAGCCTGAGTAAATTACTATATAGACTTAAATGTAGAGCATAATGCTTGTATTTTTTTTCACTGAAATTAATCTGTTAGATGGAATGCAGTTTTCATGATTCACCTTTTTTAGATTCACGTTGGCTGGTGTCATAAGTACAACCAAATCCAGATCAAAACACATTTTAGAAATAAAACATGTTTTCCCATCACAAAAATAGAACCATCTACATTTCAATAACCTTATTCTTTTGGACAGAAAGATTTTTTGGGATTGAGGTTGATCTACTGTGTACTGCTCTTTAGATATTTTTTTGTGAAATTAAGAACTTACTTTTATAGGAATAATGAAACCTTTTTTCAGCTCCACTGTAAAAGAAGTAATTCAAATAGTACAAATGCAAATGTTTTATTTTCATAGAATTTCCAAAGAACCTCCTACCACAGGTGTCTGAGTGTGACTTGCTAGTTGAAGCTCATATCCACACTGACTTGCCACATTCAGAAGAGATTCTACACCAAGAAAAAGAATGGTCAACGGCTGCTTTAGCTTTCGTAATATTCAAAGAAATCGACCTCTGCGATGAGTCTTGCCATGGATTTTCACACAACGCAATGATGAAGCCACTTCCTCGAAGAAATGTTCTTGATTTGATATACGCAAACTGTCGAGTCAATGAGAATATTTTACATGAGTAATATGTTTCACAGTTTTAAAAGACTTAAAAAAACAATATATATTACGATTTGATCTGCTTTCACTTGCTAAGTTGAATTTAAATTAATACAATTATAATAAAAAACCCAGACAATCAATAGTCTCTTACATATTATACAAAATGGTTGGCTCATGTACAGTTTTTTTGATCAATGTATCAGCCCCTGTGATTGTCATACGTTGCGAACAGAAGAGGACAGGTGGTGTGAGCTGATGATTAACACATCCAAAGAAAGGCCAATCAGAAAGCTCAGCCTCACACGGTGCAATTAAAATCTTAATACCGAACACTGCATCGACATATACCGAGAAAATTCATGAGTAACGATACACTGACTTTAGCGATCACTGAGTATGTCCCCGTGTAGTTTCACAAACACGTATGGGAGCCGGTGATGCTGTTTTATTGAGCACTGCGGCATGAGAGTGCGGTGGACTAATTGTTTTTTTTTGTGATCGTTTGATATGTAGTCATGAAAAACCAAAGCAGTGAGCATCACACTATCATCACATGAATGTCCGCCACTCACAGCCAGTCCGAAATGACCTAAAAAATATTTACCACTTTTTTTATAAAGTCAAAAGGTCACTAGAAAATCATTGTTCACAAGTGCTTTTTCTCAATATTGGGTCATAGTGTTCTTGCTGCTGGCTGTTGGTTCTCCACTTTTGGAAAACGTCTCTGCAGCGCGCTGTTGTTTCTCTCCGTAGGAGATGGTGCGGCATCAGCGACGCCTGAACACTGTTACCTTCTGCCCATCTCATTCTGTTTGAGGAACTGGATGTTAGCGCTGCTGTCCGCCAGTTCAGGGTACTGCTCTACCGGGAGAACGTAGTAGCCCTCGTAGCCCACGACCTTCCCCATGGCTAGCAGTTGTTGCTTCTCATTTTCAGCCCACATGCGTCCGCCTTCCCTGCCCTCGCGCACTTGCTGTTGCTCCCTGGCCCAGGCTCCAGACAGTGCCCTCTGGTGGGCTTGTTCCAGCAGGCGGCTCCGCTCCTTTTCCAGAACCTCTGCTGAACAGCCCGTACCGGATGCTGTATGTGAGTTTGGCGGAGTAGATTCTAAAGTGACGCCCCGGCGGGAGCGGCCCGCTGACTGTCACATTGATCCCGCTCTCCAGCGTCTTATGGCCGCTGCTGAGACCCAGGGCCGACAGGTCGCTGTCAGCCAGTCCCAGCTTCACAAAGAAGTGGCAGTCTCTTCCATCGATGGTGTAATGTGTGCCGTCCAGGTACATGGAGTTGCTGAGGATCTGTGATATTTTGCGACTGTCTTCACTAGCTGAGCTGGACAGGTCTGTTAATACATGACCATCCTTGATAGCGATCATCATGCCTTTGCCTACGATGGGTGTGCTGGTGCCAAACCAGTAACCGGGCTTGTCGCGCTTGGTGCGCCGCTGTTTGTTGAGCCGCCTCCCCTCAAGAACCATGAAGGCCTGGTTGTGTCTATCCACTGAATGCTGAACTCCTGTAAAAAGCTGTAAAATGGGCGAACAGTTAATGACACCTGATAAAAGTGATTCAGCAGTACTAAGATACATATGGCCACTTTCAGTTTTAGGTTGTCTAATGTTTCTAAGGTACAATATGAATGAGAGCATTTCAGGACAATTTGACAGAAAGGTATTTTGTCCCTTTTGACCAGGAACATGCTGACTATGCTGATACTAAATTTTTTTACATTTGTTGTTGTAGTTTTATTTTTTTATCCATTCTATTGCCTTACAAACAAACAATTGGATTTCTGTGATGTATTCTACATTGTTGTTGCCCATTCTGCAGATTTGCCCCCATAATAATGTTATTTAGCTGGCTAACATAAATTAGGTTTTGTTGAAATTGCAAAAATAACTTATTTTTATTTTAAAAAAACATTCACTACTGATCAAAAGTTTTTTAAGCTTTTGAGACTTAATATTTTTTGAAGGACATCTTGTATGTTCACCATGGCTGCATTTATTTGATCAAAATACAGTAAAACGGTAATATTGTGAATACAATTGCAATTTACTAAAAAACTAAACAATTCTAAACTATTTAAAATAACTTGTTTCTATTTTAATCTATGTTAAAATGTAATTTATTCCTGTGATAAAGCTGAATTTTCAGCTATTCCTCCAGACTTCAGTGTCACACGATACTTCAGAAATCGTTCTAATATGCTGATTTTGTGCTCAAGAAAATGTTCTTCTTTGTTATAACAGATGCACATGCTTGATAATTTTGTGTAAACCATGATATGTTTTTTTGAGGAGTAGTTCAAGTTCAAATCTTGAATAGCATTTATTTGAAATATAAATATTTTGTAACATTATAAATTACTTTCACTTTTTATCAGTTTAATGCTTCATAACTGAAGAAGTATTAAAAAAAGTTTTACTGTTTTGAACGATACTTAACCGGAAGTTTTGAATGGTAGTGAACCTATTAGTAACAAAAACATTTAGCAATTTGTCTTCATTAATTTGTTTAAAAACTATTTTTGTGAAGAATAACTTGTTTTTGTAAAGAAAGAACAACATCAAATTAAAAATATAAATACTTATATTTATAAAAGTATTATAAGAATAAGAGCATATATATATATATAATTTATATTTTAAATTTTATAAGAGCATATATAAGAATAGGAGTATAATCTGATAATTCTAAACATTATGTGGTCAGTGAAAATATTTAATGTAAAATGCTGAAGCCATTTGCTCAGCAAATCTTGACAAACAATTTTAACTGAAAAATAATTGCCAAATCAAACTGACCTGAATGTTATCAGAGTCCTGACTGGCAAGTATCTCATAAGGAGGGGTCAACAAAGTAAAGGGAGTGTCTAGGAAACCCTGGAATTATGTTGCTGAGCTGGAAGCCGAACATTACCAGCCAACTCTTCACATCTGCAAGACAAAACAGGGAAAAGACCGCTTTTACAAGCTGTCACAGGAACCAATGACAGTCATTTATACATACGTTATAAGCTAAGCCCTTTAATACAAAGCAGAACATTTCATCACCCTCTCACCTGTCACATAATTTTCACATCAATCATATCGCTGAGTGGATTATTGTTCTTAAACATATACAGGTTGAATGGAGCAGGCTCTTTGCCTATCTTCGGCCACAATGTATGGTCAGGTGCGATCCATCTTCCTGCCAGCACGTCGTAGTCTCTCTGGGCGAAATGCACCAGCTTTGTGAGAGGATCATAAAGCCCTCCGTGAAAGCCCAATATGAGCTGGAAATCCGGGTTGGAATCAAGGTAGATCTCTCCGTACGCCGTGTACTGCATCTGCTTGACCATCTGCCCACTGCTGCTGAAGAGGGCCAGTGGAGTGCCTACATTGTCAGAGGCGATGTAGTATTCCTCCCCACCACTGACCTCCATAGCAAATAGATGACCCTGCAGGTCATAGTAGAAGGAGGTGATTTCAGCTCTCGAGTGGTTGTAAACATGAGTCACCCGTGTGGGGTAGTACAAGTCGGCGTAGAAATACTGCTGATGCTCTCCTTCATTAGTTCTGCGGGAGACTCGGCGGCCCAAGCCATCGTAGCGGTAGCGGACGCTCCAACCTCCTGCTGTGCGGCTGTAGGCTCGCTCGAGAAGACCTTTGGAATTGTACTCAAAGATGTCCGAACCCCTCTGCGCAAGCACACCATCCTCATCGAGCTGATACTGCATATCGCCGAGCCGCGTGATTCGGTCTCGAAGATCGTAGCGTAGTGGCAGCAAACGAGCGCTGTTACCGGGGTTAAGCAGATGGAGATTTCCGTTTAGGTCGTAGCTGTAGCGCCAAGTAGACCAGTCATCAACCTTGACACCAACAAGCTGGCCGTCACCATCATATTCGTAGCGGTACTGTGTGGTATTAGCATATGGACCAATCTTTAATTCACGTTTAATTACACGGCCCATACTGTCATACTGCACTGTCATCCAATACATCAACGAGCGGAAGATCTCGTACTGCACTTCCTTGATGCGGCCATGTGCGTCAAATGTTTACTGAGCGTCATCACTGCTGTGGTAATGATTTGGTTGATGTCGTAGTATATGATACCAAACTTGCCGAAGTGTTCGATCTTACCAGAAATCTCATCGTAACGGTATAAGTCCACAGGAAGTGGAGTTTCCCCTATTACTGGCTTTATGCTGGCCACCCTGAAGCTGTTGTCATGATAGGTGTAGTCAAAACGAGCATTGACCATTCCTTCCTCTGAGAAGCGGTACATCTGTTTGTCCACTAGGGGGCCGAGTTTGCGATAGCGAATGGTGCAAGAGAAGCCTCCGCTCTGTAAGTTGACCATTTTAAGCACTCCAGTCGTTTCATCATAGCCAAAGGTGACGGCAGTGGCATCATACAGCAACCTCCGAGAGCTTTCCGAGCTTTCCGTACGTGTAGAGCACACGCCGGCCCGTTCCGAGGTAGAATGTAGCGCGTGGTCGCCATCCTCGCTGAAGTCGTGGATATGGTGGCATTGCTTTCAGGGGGGTTGTAGGTGTTGCGAATATAACCAACAGACACGTG
The DNA here is from genome assembly GCA_003573665.1 of Oxygymnocypris stewartii. Classification (NCBI taxonomy): domain Eukaryota; kingdom Metazoa; phylum Chordata; class Actinopteri; order Cypriniformes; family Cyprinidae; genus Oxygymnocypris; species Oxygymnocypris stewartii. The sequence continues at coordinate 1,292 of QVTF01023989.1, read as the reverse complement.
GGTGGCCATAGTGTGTCTAGCCATGCTTGGCATAGTGATCGCCGTGAGCCGGCCCGCTGTGTCAAAATCAAAGATGTACTGTTTCTGACTCTGCTGGAGCAGCAGCACCATGGACTGCAGAGAGAAGAGCAAAATTAAAGGATGAGTATATTAAACAAAATAAGTATATAACACTGTATGAAAAACAATCTTTTATTGTGGTTCAAAACAGTCAACTCACTTTGTCCATGTAGCTGAAGCTCCAAACTTTCCCATCAACAAATGTTCGGGACAGGATCCGTCCAAATGTGTCAAACCTCACTTTTCTCGCTCATTGCTGCCTCTCTGCAAGCCCACCAACGGCCGGTGGGAGAATAAGACAACATTGACCAGGGCTAAGCTGCTGCTGGGGAGCCAGGTGGCCCGGTCGGCCCTGGGCCGTCATAGATGATGCGTAGAGTGAACTTGCGGTGGTCATCGTAGATCTTCTCTGTTCTGGTGTTGCGGTCATAGTCAATGGAGAGAAGGTTTCTGCTGTGGACCTGCGGGAAAACATTTAGGTTTCTTGAAGTTCTACCATTCAAACATAAAATGTTGCAGTTTACATAGCAAATTTCAACATATTAATTGTTTATATTATCACAGAATGTAAAGTATCCCATTGCCAAGCTTTAAACTGCTAAATGTGCATTATGTGTGAATTTCCGTAAAGCTACTTTGAACAGTGCTATACAAATAAAATTGACTTTACTAGACTTGACAACTAACTTAAATCGTAAAAAAAAGCTTACGCGCAACTTCCTGCCAAACACTGTGACCTTGCCCTTGGTCAGCTCTTTTCTCATGCGCCATTCGATAGAGTTGAGGCCGCTGTCAGTGGGTAAAGTGATGTTGCGTCTCCCAATGGTCGGGCTCACTGATCCTGCAATGATGTGCGGTTCAGTGTGAAAGCTGATGCCCATTCCATTAGCATAGGAAACTTGCAGTGTGCCATTGTGGTACAACTGATAGCTATTCCTCACTTGGTCTGTGAAAAGGCAACAAGAATATAGGTCGGCAAAGAATTATAAAATCTGATAATATTCTTTAAATAGTACATTATAAGCAAACATTATTTAATATTTCACATATCATAATGAATGTACTTATATCTTAATGTATTTTAAAATGTAAATTATTCCGGTGATGCAAGGCTGAATTTTCAGTATCATTACTCCAGTTTTCAGTGTCACATGATCCTTCAGAAATCATAATTTTTCTGATTTGGTGCTCAAGAAACATTACATATGATAAACATTAAAACGTGTTTTTCC